>CAJVPU010001151.1:0-13795 GCA_910591775.1 Dentiscutata heterogama | reverse complement strand
AAACACAACACATTCAAGATATTTAAAGATACCTTAGCCAAATCCTATGAAGAGTACTCCAAACAACTTAACCAACTTCCAATTACTACTAACATAACTATTTTTAATATTGATGCCAAACATGAAGCTACTTTCTCCAAACCTATATCAACCAAACTCCTTGATAAACTTGTAAACGATTCTGAAAAGAAGTATTGTAACAACAACCTTACTCTTTCTTCAACCAAATAACACAATAACTTCTTTTACCAACTTCTTCTACTCTATTAACAAAAAGCTATATTTAACTTACAAATAACTAATTTATCAAAAGAAGAAGCAATTAGAAAAATTGCTTCTAATATTATAAGCACTGATTTTTTTGCAAGAATTATCACCTACTATGATCTCATCTTAACCCAACAACCATCTTTTTTACAATTCTCCAAATTTTATAAAAAACACACCTACTTTGAAGTGAAAAAAATAATTACTGCTAAACACAATCTTAACTTCCAAACTCCTATACTTATCTCAGACTCACTATTTTTTAGTAAGTCTTTTTTCCAAAAACCTGTCTTCTACAAATCTCATAAATGCAGCTACCATCTCTTTTAAAGATATATCTATTGTAGTTAGAGAGAAGAATGATATAAATGGGCAGATAGATAAGCCTATTTACCTGGAAGAGTTAGATTTAAACAACTTTCTAACATATAACCTGATTGTTGCTAGCTCTTGCAGAACCGTGTGAGCTGAGTATATGGTGAACGCTATAGAAAACAACTCTCTTGTGATATTATTTCCAACACTATTAGCCCCTATGATCTACACACTACATCACTCTCTCAACAACAACCTACTTCTCCTACTTACTCTTCATCTAATCATAAACTCTTATCTAATACAGACTATAATCCTGTTGACTTTCAACTTGAAACAATAATACAAGTAACTAAGCAACTTGGCCCTATTGATCCACTAATATACTACAACAAATTCTTATTTTATTACAAATTATCTCCACTCGAACACCTTCAAACAATACAATTATTTCTTAACTACATCCAATATAACTTCCCCTCATACAACTCACTTTTGTATATTAGAATTTCTATACTTAATATTAAAGACAAGGAAGATAATTATACAGAGATATATATCTATCTTCATCTTCTATATCGAGTTTATCAGGATTTTCATTATTGGTTAGTTGACTTGGGCTAAAAATAAAAAAATAAACTAGATTTCAGTTTTCTAATATTTATAAATTTAAAATCCTGAAGTCTGGTGGTGCTATGTATTTCTAAAAAGTAAGATTTAATGCTAAGAAAAACTTTTTATATACCCAATAGGTTCAAATAATAATTCGGCATAATCATCTTCAGTTTGTTTATGAGAAGATGTGAATTTCCTAATAAGCAATCTCATTGTTGGATAAATAAGGTTAAGAGTAGAATAGCTTGAACCAAAAAATATATTGGTAGCTTCATAAAATGGTTTTAATAATAGGATAAGATCGTCTAACAATCACCATTCATTTTTGGTTAGGTTGGTTAATTTCAAATACTCACTATCAAGTTTGTCATACTATTCTGATTCTGAAGGCAATATCAAAACAAGGTAATTGATCACCTTTCATAACTTCCTAAGCCGAACCCAAGCTAAATACGAAGAATTCCATTGCATTGGTACATTATTAATTGGTTGATGAATTTTTGAATATCTACATTTTTCTTGTACATCTTTAAGTCATTCAGGACTTTGAGAAAAAAAAAGAATTAAATTCTTTGCTTTTTTAATCAATTGTATTGCAGGTTTAAAACTTTTTAGCATGCTTAGTTGAAGCATATAAACAGAGCAAGATAATCATATAGTATTGTCCATTAAGCCAATCGCCTTTTTAATATTAGCTCCATTGTTAGTTGTGATGCAAAAAATTCGTCCTGTGAGTTTCCAATTAGTGATAACTTGATTAAGAGAGTCTTCGATAGCTTCGGCTGTATGTAGTGAGCGAAGCAGTCAGATTGTTAATAAAGCCTCTTTTAATTCAAAGTTTGAATCGATCCATGTTGCCATCACTCCAATGTACCCTTGATTTGAACTCCACATATCTGTTATTAAATTAACGAATCCACTGTCAGTATTCATCATACCAAATAATTGATCACGACTCCAATTATAAGCTTTGTCAATCATTTTTTTCACAGTCTGCTTACAAGGAATATAAAAGCCTGCTTTGATATAATTTAACAACTGACGAAAAGCTTGGTTACATAAAATATGAAGAGGTTGGCAATCTTCAATGATAAATTTAACCAATAGCTATGCTATTTTGTCTTGCCTCCGTTTACTAATAACATGCATAGCTTTAACAATCGAACTATTATTGTTTGCTTTTTCAGGGTAGTCTTTATCTATTTGATGCTTAGACCAAAGATAGCCAAGCATATTTCCTATTGAAGAGTTATGTGCATACCTAACATCAATGTTTTTTCTTTACAGATTTCGCAAATATCAAAAGTGCCTTTTTCTGTTGTCTTAACTATAAAATGATCACACATGATACTACGATTGTCATGTTTTTTTCATTTTTTTGTTTATCGTTATATATAGGCGATTCATTATATCTAGGCAGTTTATCATATACATCTATAGAATATATATCATCATCATCCATATAATCAGATGTTGAAGTTGAAATGCTTATCTTGACAGATATACCTATTAGTTTTATAATTTTAATTGCATAGTGCTTAATTTTTTGCATGCACCATGATTTTGAAAAATTTATCTGTTCTATTGTGATACACTTAATATATAGCGTTCAACAAACTATGGGTAGCTTTTTTTTTTTTTTTTTGAGCTACTGGTGGACAATAACCAAGGCATGGCTATGTTTATTACAATGTTCTGAACGTAACCCGTTTAATGCTGCAAGCGAAGATGTTTTGTTCATGTCTTAAAAAACAGTGTGATTTTTATAAAAGTCGTAATGGTAGTGTTTTTCAAAAATCAAAAAAAAAAACTCTTAAAAATTAAGAGGTTTTTATACCAGAAAAAAAGCATTATCAATTACTCTATTATGTAAGATCAATCAAAGTTAATTTTTTGGTTCGTATAACTGGCCAGGTTCATTTTACTATTGGGTAGTTTTTTTTAAAGAAAATTTTATACTGTACTGGTACATATGAATTTTTTTTGAAAATAAATCTTTTTTATTAAATTTCATATTAAGAGAAAAAATTAACTTTATATGGCCAAACACTTAAATCTTATTTTTAAACTGGTTGGTAATATAAATTGGGTTGATCGATTATCTATTTACCAACCAGGTCATCTGTTGTAAAACAGATCACCCACTTATTATAGTGTTACCCATTGTAAAACAGGTCACCTGCATATTAAAGTATTACCTGTTGTAAAACAGGTCACCTACTTATTATAGTGTTAACTATTGTAAAATGGGTCACCCGATATAAATGGATCACCTGTTTATCAAAAAAAATAATCTGGTTGGTAAATTTTATAGGTCAGGTCATCAGATACATGGTTATTTAGATTATAGTTTGGATCCCTAACTGTATAATACAAGCTACAATCAGAACTATCCCTAACAAAATTATATAAAAATATAGCTACAACTACAAATATACTCCTCTATATACTACACTTCACCTTGGGCTCAAAAAACTTGATCATCTTATTAAAACTTTTAATAACAACAACAATAACCACCCCAACCTATACCTCCTACACATTAACTCACAAATTCTTATTATCAATACCTATTCCAAATATAACCTTCAGCTACTCCAATTACTTGATACTTATAATATTCAATCATAGCTATTGTATACATATACTATCTGAAAACAGATTTACAATGCCTACCACCTCAAACACTCTCTTTGTCTTCATCAACAAATCAATTGGGCTTCCAAAAGAAGATATGAAATACTCATTTCAAAACCTATCTAAGCTATCAATAGTATACTTGACCAATACTAACCTCCTATATACTTTACCAATATCAAACTCCCCAACTAGTTTATTACCAACTCTGCCAAAATCAAACAACACATTCAATCACACTTTTCAAAATTGGACTACATATAGATCTGTTAACCAAACCATCTTTAATAGCTTTTGGCAACAACAATACCAACCACTTCCCTAAATCAACCCTGAATGGTACACATCACTTACTAGCCCTATAACTAAAGATGAAGTCTTTCAAACCATTTTCAAGCTTTTTAATAACAAGGTCTGTAGACCTACCATTATTACCTATAAAATGATTAAATATCTGGACCAATGCTGCATTACTGCTTTTACTGCACTTTTTAACTGTTGCTTATTCCAAAACACAATACCCAAGCTATAGAAACATGGCAGAATATATTCTATCTCCCAAAACAATGCTTTTGATAGAAACTTTAACCTTACTTAACCAATCAGCCTTATTAAACATATTAGAAAAATATACACTAAAATCTTAACAAACAGACTTAATCAAGTCTTTTCTTAATATTCTATCCTTTTACCTTTCAATTATATTGCTCTACCATGCAATAGTATATCTATCCCTATCTATATCCTTAATAATCTTATTGAAGATGCTAACTGTAATCATAAAGAGCTTTGGCTACTATTGCAAGATATGAGCAAGGCTTATGATTCAGTTAACTTTAATCTCTTTAGACAATCTCTCAGCCATCTCTCTTTACTTCAAACTATCATAAATATTTTTACTGATTTACTCATCAACCACTATAATGAAGTTATAACCAACTTTAAACTAACTTCTTTATATCAAGTTTAAAATAGCATTGACCAAGAGAAGACCATTATCTTTTTGTTCTGGCATATATATTATAACCTACTTATTATATATATATACTCTACCTTTACTGGCTACACAACTTCAATATCATGGCCAACCAATTTCAAAAACTACTCATTCGAAACTAACTACTCTATCTTGGCCTATATAGATAACACTTTGTAGATTGCATTAAGTTAAACAGAGCTAACAAACATTCTTACTATTGCTAAATCTTTCTACAATATGACAAATATTCAAGTAAACTTATTCAAATTTATTCTATCCTCTAACACCAAACCTAATCTATATAATCCTATTATATTTAACAATGTGGCACTTCTCCTCTGGCCTATACACCAGCCTTTTAAATTCTTATACTGCTGGTTCACACTTAACAACAAACACACTAAACAATTTTAACTTATTCTAACTGAATCATCTCAATTTACCAAAATTGCTAATACCAAACAAATAACTGATACTTAAGCTTATTATATTATTCCTTAAATTATAACACAGGCAAATTTGCCTGTGTTTTTATTAAAAAGTTTAATTTTTTTAATAAAAACTTATATAAAGGGATAAATATTGTTATTATTTCTACTTTAGAATATAAAATATATAATATCGTTTTTAATCAATCTATATACAACAAAATTTTTCAACAACATATTAACCTCAAAGCTAAGCTTTGTCATACTATACCTACAAGTATCTTATTACATCCTTATATATACAATATTAAAAATATTTGGGATATTCAACTCCAATACCATATTCCGAACTTTATTAAACGGCTTAATAATAAATTTCTTTTAGGCATCTCTATCCAAATTAGAATTTAACAACTTCAAAATAACCTCTGGTCTGCTAGCATTCTTACTTATCCAAATCCTATTATCAATGGCCCCAACCATCTTACTACTAATTTTAAAATAATACAGCTTCTTTGATATCTAAACTAAACTATTAGTTCAAGTTCAGATACAAACATTCTTTTCATAATTTATGAAGGATCTATTATATTAAAATCTATATTATTAGCATACCCCAAATACCCTACCTTCAAAAAACAACTTTGGCATTACTATATTCTTTTTTTAGATCAACTTACTTCTATTCACAACTCCCAACTTCTAGACTAGAAACATATATTTCAAAGACTTAACAAAATTCCTAAAGAGAAAATTTTCCATTGGTTTACATTTTTTGAAAATTCTATTTTTAATTTCCCACACAACTGCCTTATTTCTAGGCAGCTTAACCTCTTATCTACTAACTACTATAGCTACTGTACAGGTTATTTTCACAAACACTCCAAGCCCTGGCTCTTATCTTTTTACTATAACCAAGCTATTATTGGCAAAGCCTGCCACCAATCTACAAACTCTGGTTTTATACTAATTACACATTGGCAATGCAATCTCTCAACTACCTCCTCTTTAATATACTCTATTTTTAATATTATTTCAAGCCTATACTCTATTTATATTAGCCCTATATTATATTATATTAAAAAAAAATAATTCTTAATACCCGTACTCTAACCCTAAAAATAATTAGGGATGATGATGATTACCACTAGTTATTTTAAGTATATTAAGTTATAAAAATTTATTTTAAATTTAATTATAAATTTTTTTTTAGTATTAAATTAAGTTTGTTTTTAAATTATATTGCTTTAAATTTTTAAAAAATTGTATTTATTTTATAAGTTTAATTTTTTATATAGTATTTTAACTTTTTTTAAAACACACCTATAGTGTTTTATACTTATGTATATATTATCTCAAAAACTAGCTAATTAATCAGTACAAAATATTCTAAGTAAAAATTCTCTATGTTCCTGAAAACCTTTCCCAAACCCTAACCTTAACCTTAAATACTAACACTTATATGAAAATTTTTATATTTTTTTTTTTTTTTTTCTTTGATAACCTCGTACTAATTTTATTATAACGTTTACCAAAACAATTACAATAAGACTTATTAGACTAATACCCAGCTACTATATTTCAAGTGCCCAAGTATGGTTATCGCACTGGTATAAGCCAATAGATTCTACATGAAGTACTACCTCTATTTAAAAACCTACTATAGCTCGGTACTTAGCTACTACATTAGGATCAATTGCTTCCCTCCTAATTCTTTCTTTTTCTCAAAGGACACAAGACAAAAGGGGGATATATATAAAAAAAACAAAACAAAAATGACTGAAAAAAATAAAAAAACAAACACAAAACAAGAAAAAATAAAACACATATTTCAAAAAAGAAAAAACATTAAAAAAAACAAAATATGAAAATATTCTAACGATAATATAGCCAAAAAGGCCTAAAAAATTATATAATACTCTTTAATTTAGTCCTACTCTAAATTCAGTCCGCATTATATGTAAATTCATCAGGGTAGGTTAGCCTTGCGAAAATTTTCTAAAACCAACCCCTTTACTTTGCATCAATGCCAGTCATTGTTCCACACGGCGGCAACTCGTGATTTCTCGTGACTCTTGTTTACCTTCTAATTTGTAAACTACCTGTTACTATAATTAGAAGTTCCTTGACCAGAGCCCAGAAAGTAAACAATGCAGATCTTTTCGAAGGGGTTTGCCAATTCTCCCACTTTTTACTTATCGAAAATATTCCCAAAAAAAATCCAAGGAAAGTGAGAATATGGTAGAGGTTGTTGAAGCTATGACCTTTAAAATTTTTTAATAAGTGTACTGAAAGACTCATTTGTTGTTCTCTTATTGTTGCCTAGAGGTACTTTGTTAACAAAAACTGCCTTGCATTTTTACCAAAATTTCTTATACAAGGGCCCTACTCTTTGCCAGTTATCTTGTATAAAGACGCTTTTGGCTTGTATGCCAAATATATAAAAAAGTCCTTCCTAGAGCTGTAGAGTTGATCTTTATAAAAACCGATCTCTAGTTGTATAACTCTGCTTGTCTCCAACAATTTTTTGTCTTTCGTTAGTCAGAAAATTTGGTGCAAGTGATCATCAGGAAGAGTTTTTAAAATTTTTATATTCAAAACTTAGAAAAATCTAGAAAATATAATAAAATATATAATAGATACAAAACTACTATAAGTACATTTTATAATAAATGAGTATTTATTAGTTAAAATTTTAAATTTAAATTATTTTTTATATATTAGCTTAATTTTAAAGAAAAACTAGATTTTAAATAGCTATTTTATATTTATAATTTTTATTAATAATTTAAATAAATTTATTTAATAAAAAAATTTTTATAACTATAAATAAGCTATAAAATAGCTAGTAAACACTGTATAAAATTAGTCTAAACTAAAAGTTTCTAGTCTAAAAAAAATTTTATAAAATTTAAAAATTTGATTTTTTTTTACAAATAGCCCAAAAGCTAAATTATTATTTAAAAATATTTAATAAAGTAGTTAATTTTAAAAATTAGTAAATAATTTAGTTTAATTGTGTACTAAATTTAGTACAAAGTACTAAATCTAGTACAGGTAAATCCAATCTATTAATAATAGATTGTTTTTAAAAAAATGCGCCTATAAAGAAAATATGCTTATATAGAAGGTAACTATAGAGATTTGACTATATTTCTAATATAAATTAGTAAATTTTTATTATTACTAATAATAAATAATTTTTTAATATTTTTTCTAAATTTATTTATTATAATTTACTGTATCTTTTTTTTGTAATACAAAATTAAAGAAATATTATATTCATAACACTGTGTTATTATAACACCTTATATAGTTTAAGTTTGAGTTAGATTAAAGTTAGGGTGTAGCTTTAAGATACAGTATATAGGTGTTTTTTATATAATATAATATATATATATATATTAAATATAAGGTTCTGATTTCAGTTCTTGTAAGGTTTTCATGGATCCTGAACATTTTATTTAAGATACCTGATCCCGTTTACTTATTATGTTTTTGAAATATAGTATAGAGTTAGTATAGGGTGTTATATAACACAGTGTTATAAATATAACTTTCCAAAATTAAATACTACTATAATTCATATTTTCAAACACTGCATTATCAAATAAATTTTTATTCAAATATATATTTTATTTAAAAAAAAGTAGATTTCTAGGCAAATTTGTCTAAAAAGCCTACAGATTAAGAAATACAAATATTTCATATATATTACATTATCACAAAATTTATATTTTATATACTGTATTATTCTCTGGGCATATTCTATATACCGGAAATAATGCACAGAAGCAAAAATTACAACAAATTAAACTTAATTCGGCCAATCTCAAAAATAACGCCCATGGTCGTTATTCCGCAGTCTTACAGTATAAAATACGGGATATGCGGTGAATTATACTGAGTATATATTTTGTATAATTCATTTAAATTCTGTTAAATTCTGCATTACTTTTTTATAGGGCACATAGCAATCTTGCAACTGCAACCATGAATCCCTGAATGTGATTCACATCATCCAAATTTGCAAGTGTCCCTGGACTGAAAAATAAACCAGATTTTCAAAACCACTCAATAATGTATATCAATTTATGGCATGAACTTGGAATATATTTACAAAACTTATATTTAGCATAGCTTGCCAGAAGTTATAATATCGTACAATTAGCCTTTCTAAAAAAAATGTTAAAAAGAATTCATTTTAAGACTTCTTGCTTCTGATTTTTTGTCGCCAGTCACCTTTAATAGGTTCGAAATTAGGATTGTTAGCAGCTTCGCCAGATTCAATCTGTTCTCTGATCCAAGCTTCAGGATTAATAGAGGAAGATCCGTGTTGTTGTCTTGTGACCTCTTCCCAATCAGTATTTGCAAGGAAATCTTCCGCAGCTTTCCATTTTTCAACAAGTGTCGCCTAGATTATTGATATTTATTAACTCATGGTAGCATACAAATATTATAAAGAAGGATTGAAATAATATACCATCTTTTTATTCTTAAAACCGGAAGTTACAAGATCTTTATCTTTCTTTCTCTTTTTTTCGTGTGAATGAGATACACTTGGTAAACTTGATGTTTGAGAACGAGGGGGAGAACTGGTCCCGTCATCTGAGGATTCTGGTTTTGTATCGATAACTTCATTCCAACTTTCAACCTTCGGTAATGGAGGTGGAGGTGGTAAAGGCGGAGGCGGCGGTGTAATTTGTGATTGAAATAACGACTGTAAAAATGAATTATTTTGCGTTTTCGAAACGTTCGTAGGTTGCAAAGCAGTAGTACTGTGCTGTGATGATTGCATTAAATTTATCATGGGCGAAGAATCTGATCCCGCTGTAGAACAATCTTGGTTATTTACAACCAACGAATGAGTGTTAAGACTCGCAATCAATTCAGGACTTGGATACGTAAGGGAAACTTGATTCTACCAAAATTATAAGGCATAGTATTACTTAATGTTATAAATGACATGTTACATAACTAGCATGAATTATAAAATGTACAAAATACACAAAATCATACCGACTGAATGTGCATCCAGGTATATGTCTTTGAATCAGATTTCCATTTGCATAACCAGCCAGTAGGTGATATCTGCTCTGTTGTATTAAATTTTTTTCAATAAATTCGATAGAATTTTTACAAATTTTGCTTTGAATTAAACGATAATTTATATTCTATAACTAAGATACAAACATACCTTCAATGCTTCGTATCAACATTTCCAATCCTTCCAAAATAACCTTTTCAAAATAATAAGAATTCAACGCACCAACTTGCCAATCATGTAGTCTGGTGGCGAATTCAATTTGATGCCTTTCAAGCCTCAAGTGTGTTGCCATAGGTGTAATGATAGACAAACGGTCGTAGGCATCTCTTGAACGAATATGTAATGGTGAATCTGATGAAGGAGGACGCATGGATGTAACATTGTCGATATCATCAATGGTATTCATTTGATTAAAGTGAATATCAACTTCTCGATTGGAGTCTTCTTTAGGTGATGAACCCAAATTATTTGCTTCTTCATCTGAACGTGACATTAAAGAAGCTCCCAAAACATTAGTTTGTGTATCAAGATCCCAACATGTTTCACCAGTTCTGCTATTGAAATAATAGTAACGCTTTTCCTCTTGATGAAAATGCCGTTGCCAATCACCTTCTGAATGTGAGAGTTGTGAAACAATTTGATCTTTTTCCGTTGGTACAATATTTTTAGAAGATTTTTCACTGGTTTTTTCCAAAGTAGGATTTTTATCGATAGAAGTAATAGGTAACGCATTGATTTCGGACAAAAAGTTTTTTAATGCCGCTTCAATGCTTTCCTCAGATTGATCCATCTCGATCGAATGTTCAGAATTAAACTGAGAAGTTGTTGGCAGGTGGGAATCTGATGAAGGTTTCTGAATGTCTGATTGATTATTTGAAGAGCTGAAAGAATCTGGTTGTGATTGCCCCTTTGATGGATTCTCTTTTTAAAAATATTAATTAGTCACTTCCTGTTCATAAATATCGAAAGAAAAACTATACACCAACCAACTCGCAATTTTGGTCTATCGCAAACTATGCATCATGCCTGTTGTTAATATAGGTACTATATAACACTCGTAAGAGCTGCTTCGCCTACCGATCTGTGCCTCTTCTTCATCTTTCTCGTCATCGCTTTCACTATAGTCTCCGAGGAGCTCCTGCAGCACGTTTTTCGATTCTTGGCGTTTTTTAGCTTCATCGGTAGCTGAAAAGTAGTAGCACTAAAAGTTAGTTAAGGTTATCATAACAAAAAATTGAAATTGATAAAAATATAAAAACCTTTATTTTTAGCTCTTATTGATGACATTGGTTGGTCTAGCTGAAGCATTGGCCGTCTTCTTGAAATGTCTCGTCGGTCCATGGTGCAAGGAACATGAATTTCGACTGCGAGCTAAGCAAACCAATCTTCCCATACACTATATTGAAATGAAAATTTTAAGCCCAGTTCAGATTTGCAACAGTATTGTTTGAAACTTGGACGTTTTTATACCCGATTCAGCAATGCTGACAGACATACGAGCACATTGTTTTGATTCTCGTACAAACTTACTGCATAAATTTTGATTACTTTATTGATGCAAAATCATAATCATAACAGAACTGTGATATTTAGAATTAGGGTATCAATGTAAGATTAGGGATGCGAAACATCGGGGACTATCCCAGAAAACTTTAGCTTACCAAAACTTGTGTTAAAACTCGATTAATAAGTGCCTCATATTCCTTGTTCATTGAAAACTTTTACCCACCTGATAGCATTAGATAGCAAAGCGAAGACGCAAGAGATCTTTATCTTGCGCTGAAAAATATGTATTTGCTGTTTCTAACGCTAATGATTTTATATAGATATTAAAATGCGAACTACGTTACACGTGCAATACATCATGCTATCTTTGGAAAATTCACCATAATCTCGCGAACACCATTCTGTTACATAAAGAATAACGATAAGACTAAATAAAATTAGTGTTGGAATCCGGATATCCGGATTAACATCCGGATCCCAACAGTAAATAAAATGGACACCGATATCACGATAAGCTCAGCAGCGGATCACGGGTTTTAATTACGAACATTCGTAATTATTATGAAGTCAAGAATGGTCTTATCATTACTGTATCTACCTGATGCCGACACTCCAGTATCTGAAAACTTTTTCCCAATCGGATAACATCCGGATTTACATTGTAAGTTATCGTTATGTCGATATGTTATCGCTAATCTAATTCATGCCAAGGACAAAAAGAAACTGTTTAGGCTGTGCGGATCATAGCAGAGAAGTAATAATTGTGAAAATCGGTGTACTGTATACAGTAGAATATAGAGATGCTACTTTTTACAAATTTATTATTTGCTTTTTTGTATATACAGTATATTGTACAGTCAACCTTCTATGTAATCTCACGTTTTTTTTTACTTATAAATTTTTTAAAAATGTGTTTATAAAGAGGTTGTGCTTATACAGTGTAGAGGTAGTAGTTTGTCCTTAAGTACAGAATGTGATAAAGAGAGGCTTTATATAATGTGATTATAGAGGAGGTAATTGTATAGAGGTATAACTGTACGTAGTATGTTTTTTTTAAAATAAAATAACATTGTTATACAGTATACTGTATGCAATATTACTATAATCTTTTTTTTTTTTTTTTTAAAACTTAGGCAGTTTTACCAATACTTTATTAAGATTCAAAGTATATAACAAAAAAAAATATATACCCATTGTTACAATGCTATAGCCTTCTTATTATAAATATAGAAAAGTAACAAGGTCACCCGGTGCAGTAATATACTTTATGAATATACATGGGGTAGATGTGAAGTATATACTTTAACTTCACAGCAGGAGGAAAATAGTTCAAGATAATATCAGTTTATAGATAATAATATTTATTTATAATAAATTTATGATGATAACCTTGCTTGTAGGAATTGCCCTAGAGGGGAATATTACATTTTACAAGTAGAGAGAGGTAAAGGGGTAGGGCTAGATTCTATGAGAGGGTAGTAAACTCTAACTTGGGTAGAAGAGGCAAAGGCTTTCTTTTTATAACTTTTCTACAGATAGAAGTGTAATGGTATAATTGCTATACTATGTAGAGGTACTTAGAGGCACTTTGTGTAGAGGCACTCAGAGTTACTTTGTGTAGAGATACTTGGAGGCACTTTGTATAGAAGCACTTGAAAGCACTTTGTGTAAAGGCACTTGGAAGCACTTTGTGTAGAGACACTTGGAGGCACTTTGTATAGAGGTACTCAGAGGCACTTTGTGTAGAGGTACTCGAAGACATTTTGTATAGAGGTACTCAGAGGCACTTTGTGTAGAGACACTTGGAGGCACTTTGTGTAGAGGCACTCAGAGGCACTTTGTGCAGAGGCACTTAAAGGCACTTGTATCACATACTATTTTACTTAGCTGCAGTATTACTGTGCCATATTATTTTACTTAATGAAGTCTCTTCTATACTAAATATAATTAACTATAACTAATAATATAATAATAATATAATAATAACTATAATGCTATGAT
>CAJVPU010001150.1:0-13796 GCA_910591775.1 Dentiscutata heterogama | reverse complement strand
TCCTATGACCTCTTCACTGTGTTTTGAGTTCAAAAAATTTTCTGGAGAATTTTGGTACAAGTGATCGATGGGGAGAGATTTCTGCTTATAAATATATTATATAATTTATAATCAATAAAAATTATAACAAAAATATTATTTTATAATACAATTATTAATTTTTTTATTATTATTTACATACAAAAATATTTACTAATTCTAATTCAAGCCTAAACTTTAACTTTATAATACCAGTTCTGATCTAATTACTAACCCAATTTCTAACCCAATCTAATCTCTAATTCAATTTTTAACTCAATTCTTATTTCCAACTCAATTTTTAACCTAATCCAATCATTAATCCAATTCTTATCCAAATCTAATCCCTAATCCAATTCTTAACTCAATTATTATCTTAATTTTATAATATATAAATTATTTTATCTATATTAATTATTCTTTTTAGCAAGTAATTATAAAGAAAATTTTAATAATTTTACTATATGAAAATAGCAAAACAAATTTACAAAACAAGAATATAAATACTTATTTGCTATTATGTACAAACTATTTCATTTAGAGGAGCGCTATTTATCAGCTGATATTTTGCTACTAAGAGGAATAATTATTATATACGATTTATATCATATATATTTATTTTATACATATTATTTACATAGCCGAGGATTAGAAATAATTCGCCCTCATGAATTACTGATTAAAAAAAATAAAGAAAATGGCCTAGATGATGACAGCAAAATTTTATTTAATCGTTTACAGAATGTTGCTACCCCCCCTACCCTCTACTTGATTATAAATACTACAATTTGATTAGCTAAAAAAAAATTAAAAAATCAAAAATTTTTAAAATTTAATATTAAATAACTTTTGACTCAGTGATCCGTTTTTGAGTAATTTTACTATCAAAATGTTTATCTCAATGGGATGATTCTAACAAGCCTAAAATTATCAAAATCCAATAACAAAATCCCAAGATTGTTATAGATTTATATTACTTTAATTATATTGTTTTACAAATATTATAAAGTGCGCCTATGGTGTTCAACACCAATGGTCACGTGTATTATTTAATATATATAAATTATTATTTAATAAATTAATAAAATAAAATTACCAATTATCATTTGTGCAACGCGTCATAACGCATCGCCATATAAAAGCTTTTTTAATGACATTTTACTCTTTTTACCCTTTTGCTTTTTCTATTGCACCAATGAATAACTCACCTTTTCTTCAAAACGGGTTTAACTCACCATCGCTTTATACTAATAATGATTCTTGCCCACCTTTCCTTTCTACTAACGACGGTTTTAACTCACCTCTAATTCATACAAGTGACGCTTCTAATTCATATTTGCTTTATACTAACGACGCTTGCACATCCTTGCTTCAGTCTAATGACGCTTATGGCAACTTCACAGACGATATAGTGGCTTCTGGGGGTATTTTGGATGACTTTAGCGAACAACCGATCTTGGAGAATACTTTTGACGAATTCAACAATGGACAACCGAATTCGGAGAATGCTTTTGACGAATTCGACAAGGAGAATGAATTGGATTTTGAGGATGAAACTGAAGACACTGAATCTAAATATTCTTTAACTGTGAATTAGGCTTTTGGAACTTGGAAGGCAGTTGATGAGTAAGTAGTTGTGAAAGGCTTTTTTTTTTCTTATTTGTGAAAGGCTTTTTTTTATACATATGGAAAGTTTTAATATTTCTATACTTTTAGATGGTTGGAATGTTATAGTCAAGAGAAGGGCTTCACATTCTGTATAACCCATAGCGAAAATGATAAGGAAGATAAGGAACCTCGGCGCCGGGTATATACATGTACAAAGAGACAAGCGTATGTGCCACGCAAAGAGGCACATGTTCTTAGCAAAAGAGACCGAGGTCACAAATCAGTAGGGTGTCTTTATCATGTAAATGTATACCGGTGGAAAAATAATAATGAAATCCGTATTTCTAATATCATCGGTACACACAATCATGAGATGGTTCCAAATATTAAAATGGTTGAATCAAGGTATCGTCGGCTAACTAAAGAAATGCAAGATGATGTTAGGCTACTTGCTTCTTGTGGTGTATGGGCTGGTGCGATTATTGAGGTTCTACAACAAAAATATCCCGAAAAATACGTTTATCCCCGTAATGTGTACAATATGATACAAACTATTCATTATGAAAAACGTGTTACAGGTAATGTGGGTAGTACATATTTGGAATTAATTAAAAAGCAGCGTGATGAACCTGGTTACTACGTTAATGCAAAATTTAAAGGGACTGACAATCATTTAGTCGGCCTTATGTGGATGCGGCCAAGTCAGATTCAATTATGGGGCAGGTTCTATAACGTAGTTCTCATGGATACTACTTTCAAAACCAATAGATATTCGATGATGCTTTGTATGTTGATAGTCATTGACAATCACAATCGCTCACGTCTAGTAGCAACTGCAGTGATTTCAGATGAGACAAGTGATACCTTTTCATGGATTTTTAACAACTTACTCGAAGCATCAAATAGCTTGGCTCCGAATGTGTTATTCACGGATGCTGACTATGCGATGGTTGTCGCAGTAAGCGAGACATTACCGAATACGAAACATCATCTTTGTCTTTATCATATTCAAAAAAATCTTGAAAAGCATTTTTTAGGTAAGTATAAAGGTGAGAAATGGGAAGAATTTTTTAAGGAATTCTGTCATGTACGAAATAGTCGTGTGGAAACAAAATTTGAGGAACGCTGGATAAATTTGCTGCAAAAGTATCCTGATTCAGCACCATATTTAGAAAGGCAGCTTTATCCTTGCAGAGAATCGTGGGTGCTTTGTTTTACGCATAGATCATTTAACACAGGAGTACAAACTACGCAGAGGGTTGAGTTATACAATGGAATCGTAAAAAAACATGTTAATGGTTCATCATCATTATTTGAATTGAGTAATACTATTGAGAGATTACTTCTTAAGGAGGATCGATATCAACGTTTCAACGAAGTTTCAGGTGTATTACCAGAAATTCACAATGAAGATTATTATAACAGATATTTTGACTTAGTTGATAAATCATGTCAAAAGTTTTTAACAACGGCAATACTTAAAATTCAACGGCATGAAATGAATCTCAGTATCCATTATCGTGCACAGTTAATCAATTCGACAGATGGGCTTCAGGTATGTTTTATATTTTTAAGTACGAGAATTTACAGTAGTTAGAATATGACTATTGTTGAGGGTTATAATAAGTAAACTTAACCTTTTTTCAATAGGTAACGGATGAGGTATCTGCTGGAATGTTTGCTGATGACATGTTTGATGCATTTATAATCGAACTTGAAGAGCTAGTGTGTGACTTGGATCATGTGTGTATTCGTGAAATCTGGAAAGTTTCATCAATTGATATGAAAAGTCAACATTTTGTGGTACTTTATGATGATACTTCTCATCTATGCACCTGTTTAACATTGATTAATTGTGGAGTTGTCTGCAGACATTTTTTCGTAATAATGCTGGTGTCAAAAGTCGCTAAATTTCATGTGGGGCTTATATCACATAGATGGTATCTAGATAAGGTCGTTTGTGAAGAAATAAATGTTACTAATGAGCTGGCAATTTCAATAATATATAATGAGAATTTTGGTTCATTTGAGTATACTAATATTAAGGTTAATTTCGCACATCTTGACAATATTCGAGGTAGTCACGTTTTTACTCATAAGGTTCATAAGGAGATATCACTTAAGCAGTGGTGGGGCAAAGGATTCGGCATTATGAAAAAAACTCTTGATCTAGTGATTGCAACAGGACGGTACGATGAATTATGTAAAATGCATCTTAACCTAGTAAAAGAAATGAAAATGGAAATCCTTACCGATGATGCTCATGACATGGATGATGATAACGTTGACAAGTTCACACTTTCAATTAGTAATCTAGTTGGCGTTTGTCTGAAGAGCCAGAGACAAAAGAACGCAAACGAGACACTTGTCAACACAAATAAAGTGTCAAGAATAGGTAATGCATGTTAAAAGTGAATTGTATAGGCTCTTTATAGTAAATTTGAATATAACTGATCAAATTTATACATATGTCCTAGGAACTGATAAGAATTTGACTAGTCAAGAAGAGGTATTTTATCGTTGCAATATTTATGATCAAGTGAGGTTCAATGTTTGTATATGCAACTCTCACATTTCGAATAATTAGATGGTTGGCATGAATAAAGGAGGTGGTAATGATCAAAATAAGCATTCTTTATTAACTACAAGTCACAATGTTGAAAGTTTAAACTCAGAAAACATGGGTAGGTGAAGGTCTATATTATCAAGTAGAATGATAATATTAATACTAATAATTATAATAATTATGTATTGCAGTTGACCATGCTCATCATGAAAATAGGTCTCGGCACTGTGGTGCTTGTGGTCAAATAGGCCATAATGCTCGTACATGCAACTTGAATTTTTCAAGTAAAGACCATCATGAAAATGTGAATCAATCACCATTACAAATTGTAGACGATAATGTTGGAGGTAGGTTAAGTTTTATAGTAAGCTATTATAGTAATTAATAATACTAATCATTGAATTTTATTAGTTAATGATCACACTAATAATAAGATTTGCCGCTGTGGTACTTGTGGGCAAGTAGGTCATAACGCTCGTACATGTAACTCTAAAAGTAGCTCGTAAGTATAGGTGGGTGGCATGTTTGAATACTAGTTGAATGATGTGCGTTTATATGATTATTGCATGCTGTATTTATCTGCATTCGCTTTTATTGATTATTCTGTTATTTGAATGATGTTTGCTCATATGTGTGTTTATTGTGTGTGTGAGTTTAGAACCAGTTTTATTTTCATGTGTTAACCTGGTTCTAATATATGAAAGCAAAATCGATTCTAAACTCTAGTATGTGAATGGTTTTTGCATATTACATCATTTTTTTAGCATGATGTTTACATATGTATGTATATTTATTCGCGTAATATTGTATGAAACATTAATTCTAATAAATATGAGATCGGATGAAGAATATATACAGTAATGCCCGATTTATAAAATAACTGTAGTTGTTTTGCACCGATTGTACGTTTTTATAGATTTTCTCATTTCATAAGTTTTGTATATAGTATTTAAGATTAGGGTTTGGGAAGAGTTTTAGAGTTAGGGTTTGGGTTCAAGAAGGGTTTTAGAGCTAGACTTAGAACATCATGTACTAATTATTTAGCTAGTTTTTGAAATAATATAACATAGATAGTAAAACACTATAAATCAAATTAAAACAATAAGCAAAATTATATTATATAGTTAGCGATTATGGTGTTTAACACCATAGGTGTTTAGCACCTATGGTATTAAACACCTATGGTGTTCAGCACCTATGGTGTTAAACACCATAGGCACACTTTAGTAAACTTGATTAATTTTATTCAAACTTCAATTTTATCGATAATCAAGTTTTTATTTTTTTTTAATATTTTAGTTTTATCGTTTTTCGATTTATATATTTTTAGTATTATCTGCAGATTTATTTTCAATAACTCGTTACTTTCTTCAATTATTTTTCATTTAAACCCCAATTTTTCTTTTTTATTTAACTTCAAAGTTTTATTATATATATATATATATATATATATTTATTTATTAATACTCTGATCAAGTATTAATTTTATTCATTATTATATTTTAAACTTTTATGTTTAAAACCTGTAATTTTTATTTACAAAAACAAAATTCTGAGAAAGTGAAAAAGAACAATAATGAGAGCAACTACTATATATACAAAAACACTCCATCTCCTTTTTCTTCTTCTATTTTCTTCTTTTTCTATTCTTCTTTTTTCTTCTTCTTGTCTTCTTTTTCTTTCTCTTTCTTCTTCAAGTGCAAGTTGACGAAGCAGATTTCATAAAGCAACATCATGATGTTTGAACCAAGTCTGATATCTATTTTGCTTCTCAATTAGGTTTTGTTACTCTTGATTCCATACAAGAAAATCTTGCAAATGTTTGAAAGCTAAGTGGTTTAGCTCTTCGATAGTAACACGTTGGTTCTCTACTTGTTGCTGTAATTGTCTATGAATATAATAATTAATAGATAAATTATTAATTAATTAATTTATTTTCTTTTGCTATTTATACTTATAACATGTATTCATAAACATTAATATTATTATTATTATTATTATTATTATTATCATTATCATAATAATAATTATTATCATTATTATTATTATTATCATCATCACTACTGCTATTGATTTTTTGTTGAAAGGAAAATTAAGACATGCTTAGAAAAATTGATTGATTAACAAGTATAATAAATGATACAAGAAAAATAGCCTATTTATAATTATCAAACTTTTAGAAAAATTTTAATTTATATAGTCAATAGTTTTAAAATTTAAAGTTTTACTATTTATTTATTTATTCTATTACTTTATTTTACTATCACTTTATTTTATTATTTATACTTCATTTTATTATTTACACTTTATTATCTTATTACGTTAGAAATTATATTATTAAGTTAAAAACTTTATTAGAAATTTGGACAATTTATTAGATTAGATTTAAAAATTAAAAATTTTATTATAAAAATAAAAAGAAAAATAAAACAAAGAAACTACAAAGAAAGGAAGAACCACCAGCTCAACCCAAAAAAATCCTTGACCACCCTCCAACATACACCTTAACGCCAAAATCTCTGTCTTCAAATCTTCGATCTCCATCTTCAAATTAGCAACCCTAACTTGTAACCTATTTCGCTCCAAATACAATGTATTTAATTGGGTATCGTGTTGGTAGTTCTGCTGAACTAACTCAACAAGATCACATTCTTGTTGCTGTGCTTGCAGATTTGCTACTTGATTCTGCAAGCTTCGAATAATTGCTTGGATAGATTGACTATAGTTGGTGCGAGGCATCTAAATAACAACAAAGGTATCATTAGAAAAAGGACACTTTTTCCAAGTGAATATACTTAAAATGAGAATAAAGAAAATGAATAAAAGAAAAGAGAAAATGGTAAAGGGAAAAGTATCCACCCAAGGCCAAACAGTCAAAGGCAACTGAGCAAGCTGAAGCTGCTACGAAGCTACCAAGGAAAGTTAGCTCACTTGAAATGGATGACCGGCGGTTACCCCGAAAGTATCAAAACTAATAAAGTTGAGCTCACAGTTCAAAAAGTATACACACCTTAAAACAAAAGCAAAAAGACAAGGCAAGCAAGATAAGAAGAAATTTTTGAGAAACTACAACTAAAAGAAAAGAAAAGAGTATTAAAAAAGAAAGTTTTTAACGAAAAGAAATAATAGAAAGAAATAGTACCAAGGAAGAAAGAATCATGTGTGTGAAAATTAGAAATGAAATACATAGAAAACATGAATATAAATAGAATTTAGACAATAAGATAATTTTCCTATCTTAGAAAAATTATCAAATAGCATGAACAAAGAAAATCATAACAATAATGATGTGATTTACAGATTTAGAAAAACAAGAGACAAATTAGAGCGTAGAAGCTAAATTTAAATAGACAAAAAGGGAAGTTCAGTGGACCCCACAAATTTTAAGGGAGGAAAAGAGTGGATGCACATATATATATATATATATAAAATACTTATTCTGTACTTGTTAATATATTAAGGAATTGATATTTCCACACCCTTTTTTGATAATACCACACAGCATCGATCATTCTAATTTTTACAATTTTTTCGAACTTCGATCGAAGATATCTCGACATTTACCTAACCAAATTCGAGTTCTACAATTTCTACAATTAAAATAAAAAAAAAGTCAGGCGGTCGTCGAGATATCTTCAATCAAAGTATTGCAAATTTAACGCCTATCAAATAGAAGCCGCGTTGCAGATTGTTGTTAAACTTTGATCGGAGATATCTCGAAATCCACCTGACTAAATTTGTTGAGCTTTTTTTTTTTTTTTGAATTCTACAACTTTTACAATTAAAATAAAAGAAATTTCATCGAATTTGGTCAGGTGGTTGTTGAGATATCCTTGACCAAAGATTTTGTAAATTTTACAGATTGTTTTTGATACTTTGATGGAAGATATCTTGACATCCACCTAACTAAGTTTGATGAACTTTTTTTATTGAATTCTATAGATTACCATTAAAATAAAAAAGATCATCGAATTTAGTCATGTAATTGTCAAGATATCCTCGACCGTAGATTTTGTAAATTTTGAACGTTTAGGTAGAAGCCGCGTTACAGATTGTTGTTAAACTTTGATCAAAGATATCTCAACATCCACCTAGATCAAATTCGATGAACTTTTTTTTTCTTTAATTTCTACAGATTTCTACAATTAAAATAAAAAAACTTCAATGATTTGATCAGATGTATGTCGAGATATCTTCAATTAAACTTATTAAAAAAATTAAAAAATTAGAATAATTAGCGAGGGTGTGAAAATATCAATCTCCTTTTTTTATTTGTCTTTTTTAATTATTTTTTACCTTTTTTTATTTTAATTCTTTTTTATTTTTAGTATAAATTTAACTAGATAATAATTAATAACTATTCAGTTTATTGCTAAAATCTAAAACTTTTTAATTACTATAGATAAAATATTTTCAAAAAATTCTTAATATAATACAATCTTTTAAATATTTTTTAACTACTATATTTAAATTAAGTTTGCTATTTATCATCACTAGTAATTAACACTAGTATTACTATATTTCAAAAATGTGCAAAGTAAGTAAAAATGTTTAGAGCACCTGAAAACTTTACAAAAACTAAAATCAGGGCTTTATATCTAATTTTCATTATATTATAAAAAAAACTCTAAAATTGCACCCTAACCCTAAAAATTCTTAGGAGTAGTAATGATTACTACTAGTAATATGTAGTAATTTTTTTAAATTTAATATAAAAAAATATAAAAGAATTTAAATAACAAGGTAAGTGTCCCTAATTTGACACAGTGCCTAATTTGACGCACTGATGATATCTCGCATTCCTGTGATCCAAATCACATGATTTTGGTATCATTTGACTCAGCTCATTTAGATGAGTCGAATAATACCAAAACACATGATTTGGATCACAAGAACGCGAGATATCACAATTTAATTGATCTTGAATTTTCTTGCTCAGGTAAGATTAACTTTCTCGTGCGTAGTTCTGACAAAAATAATAGTAACACATTAAAATCAGCCTTTCATATTAAATACCCAATACCTATGCATTAAATATTGTTTTTTTTTATTGATAAGTTTATATAAATCATAATTATAATAAAAAGTTAAATCAAGTTGCGCGATCTTATTAATGCATGAAAAAAAATGTGAGATTAAATATTAGCTTGAATAAATAGTTTTTGATCATGTAAATATTTACAATCAGTCTATATAATATTTCAAAATGTTTTGTTAAATGTAATAAAAGTGTTTGCACCTAATAGTTATAAACAAGTAAACTTTTTATTGTGATAAAGCAAATAGAAATAGTTTATTACTTTCAAATATTTGTTAAAATGACAAAGTATAGTGATTATAATGCCCGATATATTGGCATAACCAATGCCCTTAAAGTAGTTAAAGAAACCCCAAATGATTCCAAAATTCCAAGCACCAGAAGTATTGCATGGGACTATAGTCTTTTAGAAGCTACCCATAGATGTACCATCAAAAATGATGGCCCTCCTACCTACCCAGGTCATACTAAGATTCTAACCAACTACAAAGAAGAACAGTTAGTTGGTTATTGTTTAAACATGCAGAGCTTGGTTTTGGGTTAACAAGGTCTAGTGTAAATTAGTGCATGCTTGATATTATTCATCAAAGCAAGCAACCCAATCCTTTTAATGGGAATGGGCCAGGGTGAAAATAGTGGCAATGCTTTATAAAGGACCACCCAGAGCTTTTATTTTGTGTTCTGCAAGCCCTAAATAAAGCTTATACACAAAAAGTGAATTCTGTTATAGTTAATGTACCACTTTAACAAACTTAAAAAAATCATCAAAGATTATTCACTTACGTCCAACAGAATTTGGAATATGGTTCTGTTTTTTTAAAAAATTTTTTTTTGATTTTTTTTTAATACTTTTATTTTTATTTTTTATTTTATTCAATTTTTTTTTCTTTTTTTTTATTCAATTTTTTTTTTAATTGCTTTACTTTTTATTCTTTTATTTTATTTTTTTTTATCTTTTTTTTTTTTTTGAATGAAACAGAATTCATTATTGAAACAGGCTCAAAAAGTTGTAGCAAAAAAAGAAAGCATGCCAGGTTCATCAGGTTTTATTCAGCAGCTCTTACAAATATATTTCTGTATGTCCAACTACCTCAGCTACTAGGACATATATCCCACCATTACTCATTTTTAAAAAAAAACAAATAATCTCTAGTTTTCTAAATAGCACACCTGCTAGTTCTGTCATGGAATTTACTGAGACAGAATATATGTGGGAAAGCCTATTTCAAAAATATATAAAGCATTTCATTAGTTCTATCTCTTTAATGTGTCCTGTACTGCTAATTCTAGATAGCTATAAGAGCTATTCAACTACACTAGTATTAACTTCTGTCACAAGAACAATATTCTTCTTTATTGGCTCACACTTCATACCACTCATATTTTATAGCCATCTGAATTACCATTTGCCACTCTAAAAAAAGTATACAATCAAGAATGTGAAAGGTTTCGCATTGATAGTGATAAACATGTAATTAAGTATATGTTCGCTAAAATTTTAGAAGCGTTCTACATTACAACCTATATGTCTACTGCAATATGCAATTCTTTCAAAGCTAGAGAAATTTGGTTATTTAATCCTAGTACAATTGGCCTGACTGTTTAGATCCTTCAATAGCAACTGATTATACTAATATTCCCGAGTCTTCATCTTCATAATCTTTCTTATTTTCACAATCTTCCTTGCTTTTACAATCTTTTTTGTCTTCACAATCTTTCTTGTCTTCACAATCTTCATTGTTTTCACAATCTTTATTGTCTTTGCAATCATTTCATTTTTACGATCTTTAAAGTTAACCCCAGATTATACATATCTTACAAAGACAAACTCTACAAAAAAAAAACTGGTGTCAGAGAATAAACTATTAAATGAAAGAGTTGAGAGTTTAGAAGAAAAGATCAAAACTCTCTATAACTCTGGTACAAGTTTTTTGCAACAAATACTTAAATATTCTTTGCATTTTAGTTCTCTAACTAAAATCCAAAAAATGAGGAAGAGGAATTAGGATCTCTATCTCCAAAAAAAAAAAGAAAAACTATGCCTTTCTCCCAGCTTCTAGCAAATAAAGAATCATTAAATCAATTAAAAGAAGTAGAAGAGAAGACAAAAAACTAGCTAATATAAAAAAGAAGAGGTTCTCCAAAAAAAAAAGCACGTGAGGCCAAAAAGACACAAAAGCAAAAAGCACAGAGAAAAAAAAAAAGAATACAGAATATATAAGGGCAGAAAAACAATGTCTTAAGAATGTGAACCAATCTAAAATTTGAGATCATTCAGTATATCAAATTAGGAGTAATTTCTTGATAATCTCAATTTTGAATAGATTTTTGTTACTCTAATAAAAATTTGATTTTTTTGTTTTAACAAAAAATTTTTTTTAAATAAATTGATATTTTAAATTGAAAAGTATCAATTTAGTAAAAATTTGCATATTTTTATACTAATTCAATAAAGATTTGTTACTGGTGAAATTAACTGCATCAAATTAAAGACACTTACCTTACTATATAAAAATATTTGAAAAAGTTATATACTATAGTAGTGTAGTAATTTAGAGTAGTGATAATTCCAAGCTAGCTTGGCTATAGTATTAAGTTTGAATATCACTAGCAATATTTTAAATAAAAATACTTATATTATAGTAATAGATTTTTATCAATAGCCAGGTTCTATTATTTGTAACTCTAGTCATACCAATATATTTTGTGTATTAGAAAATTCTAGAAGTATTTGTATAATACTTGGATTATACAGAAAAATATAAACTAGTATAGGTAGTGCAAATATATAATAAGGCTTTTAGAATCATATAAAACTAATAGAGAGAATTTAATGATCTGGATCTAGCTTGGCAAATCTCAAGTTAGAAAGTAGCAGGTCTTTAACAATTTTACAAACCAAATTTTAATTAAACCAAAATTAGAGAATACAGGCAACAAAGATCTTTAAACAAAAAAATCTACTAATTTAGTTGCTAGAGTTACTAGAGCTATATTGTTGTATATTCATTAGTTAATTCATTAAGTAGATAACTAAAATAAAATTTTAGAGAAAAAAACATGTGCTATAAAAACATATATCAAGGATTAGAAGACTATTAGATATAGATCTAAAAAATCTAAGTCTAAACAAACTAGTTTTATCTAACTACTGAGCTAAAATCTTGAAGAAACCAAATTGTAAAATATGAAAATAATGTAATATAGATACTAAAGTTTATAAAAATTTAAATAAGAGTATAAACAAGTAACAAAAAATTAACTAGAAAGATTGTAGCTTGAGATACAAACTATATTATAGTAATATATATTATAATAGATAGTTTGAGATTACAAATATAGTAGCAACAGTATAGCCTATATTAATTAGAAGAAAGTTGCCAAATATATAAGCAATACAGTCATCCCCTCTATAATCACCCTCTCTATAATCACATTATATAAAAACCCTCTTTATTACATTCTATACTCAAAAACAAATTACTATTAAATATATAAAAAACTATCTCTATGTAAACACAACCTTTTTATAAGTATATTTTTTAAAAAAGTTACTAAATAAACAAAACATATAATTATAGAGGAGTTGACTATATCATGTGTAAAATATATAATATATTATTAGATTTATCATATAAATAGATTAGTTAAGACTAGTGAGTCTTAAAGTAGAATACAAAATCTAGAATACTGCAAAATTTCTGTTTATATAGGGTGA
Source organism: Dentiscutata heterogama (assembly GCA_910591775.1). Lineage (NCBI taxonomy): Eukaryota > Fungi > Glomeromycota > Glomeromycetes > Diversisporales > Gigasporaceae > Dentiscutata > Dentiscutata heterogama. The sequence continues at coordinate 848 of CAJVPU010001150.1, read as the reverse complement.
AATTGTTCTTAGGTAGTTTATAAATATACAGTCATCTACTATAATATTGTGGACACTTTTTGAAATTTTATTACAAAAGATCAGGTAAGTAAATATAATACAAAATTTATATTCTATATTATAATGATCTTAATATACAATATTTTAAAATTTTGTATAGTTTCATTGGATTATATGAAAGTTATGTCAGAAGTTTAACAAACTTCTATTTTGAAGACTTAACTGAAAATTGATTTTTTTTAGGAAAAACTTATCAAAAATATAATTTTTTTTCAAATCATCTCAAATTTTACCCAAATATTGTATAACATCTAGGCAATGTTATACAATATAAAATAGATATATTGGTATTGTTACAATGCTATAGCCTTCTTAGTGTAAATATAGCAAAGTAACAAGGTTACCCGGTACAGTGATATACTTTATGAATATACACAGGGTGAACATGAAGTGTATACTTTAACTTCACAGCAGGAGACAAACAGTTCGAGATTATAACAGTTTATAGATAATAATATTTATTAATGACAGATTAATGGTGATAATCTTGCCTGTAGGAATTACCCTAGAGGGGGAATATTACACTTTACAAGTAGAGAAGGGTAAAAGGGTGGGCTAGATTCTATGAGAGGGTAGTGAACTCTCTATGAGAGTAACTAAACTCTCTGCGAGAGTATAGAAACTCTCTTTGAGAGTAATGAAACTCTATATGAGAGTATATAAACTCTAACTTGGATAGAAGGGGCAAAGGCTCCCTTTTTATAACTTTTCTACAGATAGAAGTGTAACAGTATAATTGCTATACCGTGTAGAGGTACTTAGAGGCACTTTGTGTAGAGGCACTCAGA
>CAJVPU010001149.1:0-13800 GCA_910591775.1 Dentiscutata heterogama | reverse complement strand
TTCACTAAAAATAAAATTGATCAATCATAGAAAAAAATTCAACCGAAAAATAAGTGATATTTAATAAATAACGATAAAAAAAAAAAGAATCAAATTCTAATAATTATATTTGAATAAAGGCAGCTTAATGACATTATTGCTGATGTTAAAAAGGCCCAGATTGATCCACCAGTTGGTATTCTCACTGCAGATGATCGTGATTCTTGGACTATGGTATGTCTCTAAATGAATTTTTTGTTATATTTTAATCTTAGGTTTATTATTAACCCATTTTTTACAAGTCACGAGAACGATTACTAGCAATTTCACCACAAAACCGAGAAACATTGACTTTTATTGAGAATTCATTATTTGCTGTCAATTTGGATGACTATGCAACGGGAACTGATCTTGATAAATTTCTTGGAAATATATTTCATGGTTTTGATGGTCATAACCGTTGGTTCGATAAAGAAATATCAATTATTGTAGATAGTAATGGACGTGCAGGGATGAATGGAGAGGTATAATTCTTTATAAAATATTCACAGGTCGAATGAAGGCAAATCAAGCACCAATCGAATCGACATCACGTAATCCCGATATGTGCCTTCATTCGACCTGTGATTTACTTATTTAATTTTGTAATATGGTAATGACACGATATCTTTTATTAGCATTCTCCTTGTGACGCGCTTATACCTGCATTTGCTAGTGAATGGATTCTCAAAGAGCCTACTTCACTAAATGCGCAGTTATCTGGTCGTCCTATACCTTCTCCTTTCCGAATTCGTTTTATTACTAATGAACAAACACTAAAGGATATTAGGGCTGCTGAGAGTAAAACTAGAGAGTTAATTGCTGATTCTGATGCAACTATTTTGCAATTTTCAGAATATGGAACATCTTTAATAAAGAAGATTGGTAAATAGTCATTATAGAAATTTATATATTATTTATATATATATTATATGTCAGGGTGAAACCCGCGCTAAATTATATTAAGACCCGCTTTGATCATAGGGTTAACATAGTGTTTTTTATATGTAAACTCGTAATATTATTATTTAATAATTATTATTATTATTACTATTAGGAAAATGTTCACCAGATGCATATCTTCAAATGGCTTTACAGTTGGCATATTATCAACTTCACGGTCGAGTTGTTCCAACTTATGAGACAGGTGCAACAAGAAAATTTTTGCGAGGACGCACTGAAACAGTTCGAACTTTAAGTGTGGAGAGTAAGGCATTTGTAGAAGGGATGTTGGATAAATCGTTGAGTGTATGTCTGTGAAATACCCTTTTTTTGAAAATGAAAAATTTTATTAAATTATAACTTAGTTTAATTCGTCTATTATTTGATTTTATAGGTTCAACAAAAGTATGATCGATTACAAGCTGCGACTAAGGCACACACTAATTACTCAATAGATGCATCTAATGGTAAAGGCTGCGATCGTCATTTGCTCGGGCTTCGGCTTTTGTTACAAAAGGGAGAGTCTCATCCAATTTTTGAAGAACCAATCTTTGCAAAAAGTCAGGAATGGCTATTGAGTACAAGTAGCTTAACTTCTGGTGATTATTTTAGTGGTATGTTTTAACATTCGGTTATGTTTGATATAATATATATATATATATTTAAAAGATATTAATACAATAATATATAATGATGTTGTTTAAAGGAACTGGATTTGGATGTGTTTACCCTAATGGCTATGGAATTAACTATCTTCCAGGTAAATATCAAGAGAAATTTCAACTTATAATGTTAATTATTTCATATCATCTATTAAATGTTTAATATTTATCCTTTTACATATAAGGCGGACATATAATGAAATTTGGTATAGAATCAAAATTCTCATCATCAGAGACTGATTCTAAAGCATTAAAAGAAAGCATTATTAAAGCACTAAGAGATATGAAAAACATTTGTGAACAAGTGAATGGTAAACCTAGTAAACTATGAATTTTGATGTAATAGAATAGGATTTATTTATTTCTTCTGAGGAAGGAATGATATGTTTCCATCATTGTTTAATTTTATAACTATCACTAACAAATATTATTTATGGAGGTTGCTGTAATTTTACTATGAAAAATTCGGTATTAAATTTATTGTTTACTTTTCTTTTCTCGAATGTAAATTATTTTGGTAGATCGGATATAATCAAGTTTTGTACAAAATTATTATTACTCGCGTTGTACTAAATGTTAGAAAATAAATATTACCAGAATTCACGTTACATATACGCTAATTATGCTTATTGGGCATTAATTAGTGTTAGAATCTGTCAAACTGGGTAAAGTTGATCAGGGATTTCTCAATTTTTCAAGGTGTTAATCTTTATACCCTAAAAAATGCAGATATCAATTCAAGAATTTCTCGTTTTTACAGTCTGCACATAATTCACATGTTTTTGACAACGGATATGCTTAATCCCGCCATAATGATGGATTTTACTTCTCTTAATCAATATGCGGTTAAAGCATCCTGACAATTTTCGAATTGTATTATGGTTCTGAAGAAATTCCAAACCCATTAATTTAGCCTAAGATATACTACTTTTAAAAGATAATTGTATTTTCGATAACGGTTTCATAGACAAAGGGTGATAAATGAGTTGTAAAGCCAATAGATTGGCCACTGATTAAGTAGTAGATGTGGACGAATTTGATGCACATCAAAATGAATCTATTCTATATATTGATCAGTGTTTTTGTACTTCAGAATGTTTCTTAAAATAGATGAGGTAGTAGGTCCTATGGTTATATGATAATCGATGTTAAGATAATACAGTCTTATTCTCGTTTATATCAACCCATTTGAATTGGTTTAAATTCATGTTGATAGTGATATTAACAAGGGATTATATTAAAGTTGATATATATGAGGGAATAAAATTTGTAAAAATTCATTCCATGGCTTAGATTGATATTAATGAGGGTAGACTGCACTGTAAAATTAAGTCATAGGCTATAGATTTCGTTTTACCGAATATTAACAATCTATCCGAAACACTTTGAAAATAATTGCAGACAAGGATGATCCATTTTGTGCAGCCCTTGGTTAAATGAGACGCCAGTACTTACTGAAAGTCGGTTAATTCTTTGTTTAAAATATATTTTTTATCGTTATCTATATATTTTTTTAATAGTTTATAAAAATTCAATATTTCGAGTATAATTATATTAGCTAATCAAATCTCTGAAATGACTATACAAAAATTAGCCAATCGAAAGCACTATGCAAGATTGATTTGGATTGATCAAAATTCACAATTTAATTTGTCAAACATTTGTTAACGTTAATTGATTATAGATTATCTCTGCACAAAGATCTTATGTTTACACTTTGAGATTGTGAATCAAAGATTATATTATTGTGCTGATCAGATGAAATAATTAAATAAAGATAATTTTTTCTCCAAAGTTGAAATTCACCTTAATTGACAATGTTGATAAATCGTCGTCTCTTTCCTATCGCAAAAGCTAAATTTTTAATCAATCGAACTTCATCAAACGTTAACTCAACCAATAAATGGATTTCGCCAATTTCACATTTTAATTATCTTGGGGTGAACTCTTATTCAACGTCGTTAAATATCGAACCAGCACCGCCAGGAATTCATTATATAACTCATGTCGATTTATCATCTAAACAAATTTACAATCTATTAACATCAGCTATTCAGCATAAACATAATGTAAGGTATTTGAATAAAAAATCGGATCAACCTTTAAGTGGCAAGACTTTGGCGATATTGTTTTCAAAAAGATCTACAAGAACAAGAGTTGCCACTGAAACTGCGATAGCTTATCTTGGTATTAATTTTTTGAATTTACTATATTACCGTATTTTGCTTATACTGGGTATACTACCAGTTTAATTACTTGTATATTTGGTACAAGACTGGGTATATTACCAGTTTATTACTTGTATGTTTTGTACAAGACCCGGGTATATATTTAAAGCTCTTTCGATTTTTATATATTGCAATGTTAACATTTATATTAACATAAATTACGAAAACACAAATATAATCAAAAATATATTCCCCCTATACACAAGATCCCTCATAAAGATGTGCCTTTGCGCGAGATGCTGATATTATCCTCGCGTAATTAAATCACACGAGTTATATCTTGCACGAGATAAATAACAATCGATAGTAAGTCACGCAAGATCACATTATATGCTAGGATTATCTCGCGTGAAGCACATCTCTACCTCATAAAGTATACCCTCTGCTATATAGTATACCCGGAAATTATAAGAGATACGGGTACTCTCCATAGCGAAATACGGTACTAAACTTGGATTTGATCATCAGCCCAGTTTGATCACGTGAATTAATTCAGGTCAAATTATTTTTTAATTCGTAGGTGGTCAACCAATGTTCTTAGGATCTCAAGATATTCAATTAGGTGTAAATGAATCTTTATTGGATACCAGCAAAGTTGTGTCTAGCATGGTAGACGGGATAATGGCGCGTGTTGGTCCCCATTCAGATATTGAGGTAGTAATTTATGATTGATATTTTTATTTTATGTATCATTATCTCTCATAACTTATTGAATCATATAAATTAGACACTAGCAAAATATTCCACTGTTCCTGTGATAAATGCATTATCAGATAGATATCATCCAACACAAATTCTTGCAGATCTAATGACAATGCATGAAGTATTTGGGCCTCAACCCAAAGACGAGTCATCATATATTGCACATTTAACACATCCTGAAAAAACACTTCCAGGGTTGAAAGTTGCATGGATTGGAGATGGTAATAATATTTTGCATAGTATGTTAGTAACATTCCCGAAATTAGGTGTACATCTATCGGTGGCTACGCCAAAAGGATATGATGCGGACAAGGAAGTGGTAAAAATTGCACAAAATGAGGCAGTTAAAACTAATACTAAAATTAGTTTCACGCATGATCCTAAAGAAGCTGTTAAGGATGCTGATGTTATTGTTACTGATACTTGGTATTCAAAATTTTTTATTTTTATTTTTTTGATGGTAAAGTTTTAATTATTAATATGATATTATCATTGCGATAAATAGGATTAGTATGGGACAAGAATCTGAAAAGGCGAAACGTCTTAAAGACTTTGCAGGATATCAAGTAACATCATCATTAGCAAAAGAAGGTGGAGCTAAACCTAATTGGAAATTTTTACATTGTCTTCCAAGAAAGCAGGAAGAAGTTACTGATGAAGTAATTACTTTCTTTACTAATAATTTTATGACCTTTTGTATTTCTCTTCTTTTATACTTTATTAATTTACATTGTATAAACAATTATATTATAGGTATTTTATTCACCAAGATCTGTTGTATTTCAAGAAGCTGAAAATCGTAAATGGACAATTCTTGCTGTGTTAGATGCTTTACTTGTGAAAAAAAGCTTTGATTAATCGTGATTTCTTGGGGATATATTTTGTGTATAACCTTAAGCATAAGATTTTTTAAATCATATACAGTACTAGTCAGCAACAAATCTTCAAAAATACCAAATTTGAAGATTATATAATCAATTATAATTGGTTAATTTTTATATTTATATATTAAATGCCAATTTAGATATTAATAAAGTATTATTATTTTAAATTATAAACCAAATAAAATCTATTTTAGCAGAATAGTAACTTTAATAAAAAAGCAACAAATATATAAAAATTTTTATTAAAAATTATTTGTTTTTTTGAATTATAGCACTTTTAATACTATCGTATTGTTGTGAAATAACGCCCACCTGCGCGTTATTGAGTATATGCGCGCTATTTAGAGCACACACATGGGCTTTATTTTGAGACAAAGATGAAGTTTCTTCTAACTGTCTGTTATACAGTATTTATTTACTTGTTGAAGCCCCAATATGAGGTGCTCGTTATTTTGAAACCATGCATGCTATTTTTAGGGAACGCGATTTTCTAAATAACGCCCATACCCGTTATTTCGCGACAATACGGTATAAACATACAGTACATAAATTTTTTAACAAGAAAATTTTAATTAGAATACTTAAATAATAGTTTATTAAAAATTAAAATAAAAGATGATAGCAAAGATAAAAAATCAAATCAATAATAAGAACAGGAAATTTTGATATATAGTAAAATTGGTTTATTATAGTTGTAAAATATTTATTCTTTTTTATCTTATAATTCTATAAATAATAATTTATAAAGATTAGCTATTTTTTAATATATATATAATATATTATATATATAGTATAATATATATTTTTTGTGATTTTACTATTCTGCACCATAGGTTCCTGTTTCTCAAAAACGTATTAAGTAATTTGGGTTAAAATACCAAGTAAAAATGGTCAGAACTCCCAAAAATCTTGTGTAATCTGAAATTTAAACCATTATATATATAACTCACCTATAATTAAAATACTATAGAATTATAAGTTTTTTATTAAATTTGATCAGTTAGTTATTAAATATTCTTGCTCAAAATTTAAAAAAAAATTTAATAAAACCAATTTGCTTGTTTTCTACTAACCACTCAATATTATTTTAAATGCTTATATGTGTTATTTTAAAGCAAGTTAATTTTAAAACATGATTGTACTATATTATAAACTTGCTGATGTATCAATAAGTTTATATTATTTTAGAATGCATATAAATATTGTCGCGCTGATGCTGAAATTTTGACCTATTTTATTATGAGATTTTAAAACTATTTGGGGCCTTTGTTAGGTTTTTTTTTAATGTTAGGTTAGGGTTTAGGGTTAGTGTTGTTAGTAAAAAAGTATATGTGAATTTTAGTAGATATAGAATATATTTAAATGGGGACCTTTCAGAATCAGCCGCGACAAAGATTATTTCCATTTAACTATACTATTTTTAGAGATGCAATTTTTAAAATAATGCTCTTATTCATTATTTGAAAATTTATAATATAATTTTTTAATTCTTTAAAATAAAATTATATCTTTTTTTAAAATTATTTATATTAAATGTATTTTTTTAAAATATTTTTCCAAAATACAATATATAAAGTGCGCTATACTAGTAAAAGTTTTTAAAATACAGTGTGTGCTTGTAGTTCCAGTTTAGAAAAATACAAATTTATTATTTAAAATAATCTTGAAAAAAATTCCCATTTTTTGAAAATTGTTTTTTAACTCAAAATAACACCCATGTGCGTTCCAAAATAACGCGCCCTTTTAAATATATAATGTTACATATTTTGCAGGATCATTTTATTATTAAAAGCAGGGCTTCCTCTGATAACCCAAGTTCGTCAAAATGATTCGAATTACCGCACTTGCACATGTGAAGATGCGCGTAATTACTCGTAAATACGGTAAATAGATAAAATTACAAGCAAAATATATTTACTTATTTTATATATTTAATATTATTTTAAAGGTTTTTATATTTTTTAATCAATCAATTATTACAATATTGTTTGTCTTGAAATATTTATATTTAGATAAATTGTAAAGTTTAAATATAAAATAAAGTAATAAAAATTATCTAATATAATTTTACATTTAATTAAATAAAAATAAAATTGAAGCTATAAATATTTTAAATTTTATTAAATAATTTTTGATCCTAAATCAATTTTTTAATTTTTTTACTATACTTATTGTGTTAAAAAAATCTTTAATGTCTCATCATCCAATCCTTTTTTTGTTTTAATATAGCTATATTTTGCAATCTTCCAATCCTCTTCATCTGTGATACTAATCTTCTCATTACTCTTCCTGTCAAAATACTCAATCCATTCTGGTGAAAATCTAAATTGTTGATTTACTAATATCAAGAAATCAAAGAATGTGCTATCTATAGATAATGTTAGATCATGTATTTGTGTTGTAAAAATACATTGGACAAAGATCTTTTTATAATTTTAACAATTAGTAAACAATTAATAAATTTTTTTTTTATAGATAGATTTTATTAAAATAATAAAGATTTATTATTACCTTATCATTAAAAGAATTAGATCCATCCTACAAACATAATTATCATGTTATCAAAGTTAATTACTTGAATCTTGATCTTAATTACCGTTGGCCACTGCATACAGTACCCGGGTCTTATTCAAAAACTTCATTTTTAAAATTGAATAGTATTGTGTGAGGAACCGGGTACTATATTTTTGGGGAATATATCATATGGAAAGTAATATAGTTATTAAGCCAGATGGGTGGGTCTTAATCACGGGGTTATTATTTGGGGGATACTGTCAGTGACCAACAACGGTAATAAGTAATAATTATAATAATAAATACTTGTTCTTTTTTATTCACTATTAGTAATTTATTTTCTTTTTTCACGTCAGCAAAACATAATCTATTTATGCCAGCTTCCACTACCATTAATGTATTTAAGTGTTCCCAAGGTTTTGGGTAGAGACAAAATCCAACAGCATTAGATAATACTCCATTAGTAGGGTCGTTATCCATTGTCACTGGTGGTAACTTATATGGAAAGCCATTTTTATGAAAATAGTACTTAATGATACAGTAAAATAAAATAATTTATTAGTAAAATAATAATAAAGAAATGATATCACAACTATTGTCAATAAATTTACCCAATTAAATTTCATACCAATCTCATAAATCCATAATCCACTTTAATTTTTAGAACACCAGACGATGGGTCAAGTCTAAATCCCTTTAACTCTGGCCATGGAATCACGATTTCATGCTTACATCCAAATAAACATAAAGATACTTCATTCCTCTGATACTTGACTAAAAACGACATATAATCTTTTCTGGAATCATTTACATAATTATGAGTACAAGCATCATTGGTGAAAATTTCGACTTTTTGAAGGTCAATTTTGAGAAATAATTTTTTTTTTGCCTCAGTTTGACACAGTCTTTTTAGTTTGGCGGATGAGGGCTCTCCGGATTGTATCTGACGGTTTTGTTCGCTTAGAAAATCTTGGACATATACTTATTATGCAATACAAAATTTCATAATTATATTATATAGGATGTATTTTTATTTTTAATTAACTGATGCCTTAGAATTTTTTTCTTTTTTTTTTGCCGTTTAATTATCGAAATAATATACCTACTTTGTTCTTCATCACTAGGTATGTCTTCCTCCATAGTCTACGTTTTTTTTTTTTTTTACGGTATGTACAGTAATAGATAATTCAAGTAAGATGTTTTATCGCGAATTTATAAACAAATATATGTAAATTATATATATATATATATATATATATATCGATATATAATACATACAGTTAAGGTTCTACCTATTATCCGGATAGCCGTATAACCTATTACCCGAACCGAAAAAATTACCAACCAGTTTACATTTTTATCAAACCATTGTTTATCATATGCGGTTTAAATAAATAAATATTTAGTTTACTCGGGTATTTGACATAAATGGATATTCGATTAACCTGGACATCTAATTATTAAATAATCGACGAGATAGAGAAAAAAATCAGTTAAAGCAAGTTATCGGCTTAGCCGGTCGATTTTTTTTAAAATCGGCTGATCGTCTTGCCTTAACCAAAAGCTAGGATTGTCAATCCTAAAATACGAGCAAGGTTGAGGCCAAATTTTTAGTAAATTCCGGATTAAAATTGATTAAACGACCAAGCTGGCTAAGCTGATAAAATTTATCGACTTAGTCATAGCCGAAAAATAATGAGCGGCCACGATTAAAGTATTGTGATCAGCGATTATTTTTCACTGTGCGGATTGTGCGCAGCACAAAAAAAAATTTTTTGCGCACTTTTTTTTAGAAGTTAAAGTTTATGCATGACTCATCGATATTAATATGCCTGATTCATACTTATTTATACATAAAGATAAGTTTATGCATGACTCATAACGATAAACCTGATTAGTAATAATGCTTGCTAGAGGTGTCAGGGTAAAGAGTGCCGCTTGTTCATTCTAATCTATTAGCTGTGTCTACCACCAATTGTTAACTACTAGTTGTTAACAACCAGCTATTGACCATCATCTGTTAACCACTAGCTTATACCGTACGGCACTGACTACAATACCCGGGTAAACCATCGAATTTCTTGAATAGTACCCACCTGGGTACTAGTTATGGGGAGGGTATTATAATAGGGGGTGCTTTACATAATTTCAATATTATTTAATAAGGATTTTAAATCTAAGTATATATATATCTATACTCGGGTCTTTTTCAATTTCCTGAATCATGAACCCATGAATTATACCCGGGTCTTTTCTATTGGGGTATTATAGCAGGGGTACTGTAGTCAGCACCGTACGGTGGTAGTTGTTAGGTAAGTTCCTTTCCGCATGATGACGAAAGACGAAACCTAAAATTAAAATGATCCTAAGTTCAATTAACGTAACCTAATTTGAAAACATAGTATTGTTAAAAAAATAAAAAATAAAAACAATTATACGATATTGGTCATGCAATGATTAATATTATGAAATTTGTTTTGTCAGAGCAAATGGTTGGCTGACATGTGCCGCTGCGCGGCACATTTCAGCCAACCATTTGTTCCGGCAAAACAAATTTTATGATATTTATCATCGCATGATCCAATATCGATGTTATCGTGCAATTATGATCATGATTTACAAGTCATTATTGGCTAACTGAGTTTTAATTCGAGATTGTTATGCTTATGTAATAACGTACAAAAAATAACAAGAAAAATCTATGATCATAAGAGTTTGCGCGATAATAATATGATATTTGAGGCTTTTTATATAATGCTAAAAACGTTATTGGCTTGACCTGGCTTGTATATTTAAGCCAATTACAGGAATTATAAATTGTCAAATAAGCCATTAACATCTTTCAAAAATTTAAATAAATAAATATAGTAAATATAAATGTATTATTCTTCCTCGTTATGATGAATTTATCAGGTTCACAAGTTTTTTACTATAGAATGTTGAGTAATTTTCTGGTAAGCAATATTAGTATGTAAATTATAAAATGAAAGCTTGTAAGAATTTATGATATGGGGTTGAGTCAATAGAAACCAAGCAAATATTTTTTAATCAGTTTTTTTAAAATTTTAAACAAGAATAACTTAACAAAAACTTGATCAAATTCAATAAATTTTTTTTTAAAATAATTCTACAAGTTTGTAAAAATTATTTAAAAAAATTTTTATCAAATTTGGCCAAATTTTCATCAAGTTATTTTTGTTTAAAGTTATAAAAAAAAATTTATTATAAAAAATTTGCTTGATTTCTATTGACTCACCCCCATATTATCATAGTGAGTTTAGCTCTCTGAAAATTTTAATAATTGGCATTCTAATAAGGTAACTGTGCAATTACATTATACCAAAACCAGGAGCGAATGAACCAGTAAATTATATAATTTAAAATTTTTCTGCAATGCTAATTGTTTTCAATGAATTTGGGTCTAAACGAGTGCCACAATTCCGTGCATTCATTTAAACTCAAAATATCAAAAAAGGATTTGTTTATTCATTTCCGATTTCACAATGAATGCGTTATTAAATGTGATATCTCGAGAACGGATATGTCTTTCTGATGATCTTGGATTTAAATGAATATATCGAATCTTAGCATTCATTTAAGCCAAAATCATCGAAAACAGCATGAATTATTTATATGATTATGAATGATCATTTTCTTTTGCAAATTCGATTTTCGTTTCAAGTAAATTTTCAAGAATTAGTAATTATTTCTTCATATTTTATTAGTTTTGTCGCCCTTCGTCTTTTCATTATTTAAGATTTTAATTAATAAAGGATAAAACTAGGTTTCTTATTTTGTTAGCATAAAATCTCCAGATCTTATCTAACGACTGTACACTGGCTGTTATCTATCATCACGAGTGTATAAAAATAAGAATTAGCTTACTGTTTTGGATCAAAGCATAGCCTTGAAGTTGCCAAGCTAACAGGTATGATTAATTTTTTAAAAAATTAATATTTTTCAAAAAATAATTTAAAAGTAATAATTGGTTAACTTAAAAAACTAATTAAAATGAAATAAAGTATTTTTTTACTATGTTTGATTATGTATATAAAGATAATATATATACTCTTTTAACTTATGAGTGAAGCAAAGCTTTACAATAGAGATATACAAATGTTGCTTTTTAAAGTAGTATATAATTTTTTAAACCTTGGCACAAATTATAATAGTGCTATCTTGGTTGTTTTTTTCTTTCTTTTTTTATGCTTTTTCTATCTTTTTCTAGTTATAATTGAATAGCATTTAGGATTTTTGTTTTTCTTTTTGTTTTTTTTTGGTTTTTTGTCTTAGTTTTATTTTATTTTTCTTTTATGTTTTTGTCTTCTAAATTTTGTTTTCTTTTTTTTGTAAATATGGTTAAGGTTTTTATTACTTGGATAAAAGTGTGGAATAAACTTCTTTGCCCAGATCTAGGTAGGGAAGATAATGAAGAAAGAAAGATAAGGCAAATCTTGACAAGCTAACAAGTGGTTTATAGTGATTTGATGGATAAGTTCTAGGAAGTTAGAGCCTCGTAAATGAGTAAACAATTTGTTGCAGCAGTCACATATAGCACTGAAAATTGGCAATAGTTGCTAGTGATAAGGTAGCCATATAAGTTTTTATTAGATAAAAAGAGAATAGTAATTGGATCTAGCTTAGTTAATAAATTTTATTCTTAGGAATTCTCTTATTAATAAAAGCAAGATTGGCCAAAAAAAAAAAATAAATAAATAAATTTGTTAAATCTTATAGTATTTTTTTAACTTTGAAATTTATAATAGCTAGCAATTTAATAACAAATTTACTTAATAAAAAAAAATCAAATATCAATTCTTTCTGATAATTATCTATACCAAAAATTCACCAAAAAACTTTGATTAAGAAAAAAAAATAAAACTGTTTAAGACTAACTTATAAGATATAAGAAAAAAGGTTATAAAATAGCAGCTATTATTTAGAGATTGTTCTCATCTAATAGCTTCAAAGTTTATTACTTATTGCAAGCATGGCACTAATTGTTTAGAAATAGTTTTTATATATTATTTGTTGACAAGTTTAGAGTTTATTACTTACTAGAAAAACTTAGCACTATGTATAAATGATTTAGGCTACTGGTAATTTTAATAAAAAAATACATACATCTTTATAATAATATAGATATATTTTTTTTTTTTTTACTTTTTACCACCTTATTAAAATTTTCAAAAAAAGTGGACAATTTGGCTTATCTTCATCAAAATATTAGCATTTTTACTTCTTTTAAATTTAACTAATCTAGTAGATTGTAACCATGTGTTTTGTTTAGTATCAATCATATTTCTTTCTCAGTATTACTTGAAAATATTGCAGTTATATAAAAATCAAAAAATTCTTTAAAGTTTGATTAAGTTAGAGTTAGGATTTATGCTAGAGTTAAAGTAAAAAAAGTTTTAATAGTAAAATTACTTAAAGAAAACTTTTTGTTAAAATACTAAAAGTAGTTTCTTATATTGCTCTTTAAGAAACAAGCAATTTTTAACAATATAAATATTTGTTTTGAATTTTTCTAATTGTATAACATTTTACTTGATCTTGAAATCTGATTTGTTTATACTATAAAAATTTCACATAACTGCAACTTTTTTCAGATAACACTGAGATAGTTATCAAATATATTGTTACTTTATATGACAAGGTTTTGGTAACTAGTTCTTGGTTAAAGGTTTATTCAAAATCAGTTGTATATCAAAAAAAACTAATATATTAATTGATAATCCACCAGTCAACAGAAGAATAAACATAGTGTAATATGACGCAAATCACTATGTAAATCCAATATAGTGTGAATCTGAAAAATTTCTACTGTTCGTCCAAAGAAAACATTTT
>CAJVPU010001148.1:0-13804 GCA_910591775.1 Dentiscutata heterogama | reverse complement strand
TTTGACCAATTTGACCAATACTAAACCCTTTGACCAACTGGTCAAATTGGTCAAACTGGTCTGGTCAAGCTTGACCACTGACCGGTCCATGCCAACCCTGATTATATTATATAAAAAAATAATTCTTAATACCCGATCCCTAACCCTAATTTTATTAAATACATTATATATGGTGCTAAAACACCATAGGTGCGTTTTATAATAATTGTATAAAAATATCAAATAATAAAGCTTTAATAATTGAATCAATTAAAGCCAAAGCCTGAAAGATATATATGTAAAGGGTAATACAATTAGGCAAAATTTAGAATCTGAATTTGGGCACATTTACTAAATTTGACACTTGATTAAATTTTTTTTAGTGTTTGCCCACTATGAATTTGAACTCTATTCAAATGAATTTCAAAAAAAATTTTTTGTAAAAATTTTTTGCGAATACTCGCCACTACTATGTGAATTGGAAAATCGATCATTGATCAATATTATAGCGCAGAATATCTAATCATATCACAAAATAATTGCTTCAATAAAACTTTAATAACTTTTTAATTAAAAATAATTTTTAAAAAATCTTTTTATAATTATATTATTTGAAATTTAATGAATATAGATATAGAAAGTTTTTTTTAAAAAAACCTTTTATTAAAAAGTTAATTTAGTTTTAATTTTATAATAAAGTTAAAAAATTCAACATATTATTTTATTATAAAGTTAAAAATTTAGCACTTACATTATATATATTAAAAAAAATTTAAATTATATATTAATTTTTTCTTTTTCTCTCTTTTTTTAAAATTCAACATTATTAGATCATTATATAAAATTTAAAATTCAGCGTTATTATATATGTAAATTTTAAAATTTAGCGCCACTATATATGTCTATATATTTCAAAATTCAGCACTACGATGTGATTAGATGTTCTGCACCATATTCAAGTATTCGCAAAAATAATTTATTATTATTTTTTTGTAAATATTACTATTTTCAATCATTTCGAAAACAACGATAAGAAGAATAATATAATATAATAAATTTTATTAATTACAGTATAAATTTAATATACATATATCCACCCCCTTATATTAACTCTTATCCAGAAACTAACGCTAATATAATGAAAAGAAAATCGAGTAATGTATATAATATACATATAATGTATATAATATATACAGTACTAACATCGTCTATATCATGCTTTACATAATTCATTATTACCGTATAGTCGCGAAATAACGCACATGGACGTTATTTCGAATTTTGGCCTAAATTAAGCTTAATTCGGGCCAAAATTCGAAATAACGCCTCTGCGTTATTTCGCGACTATACGGTAAATATAATTTTAAATAAGATGCTGTCGAAGACGCTAACTGTATATTTGTATTATTATATGCTATAAAAACAAAATATTTTTTTTTTATATGTTAAAAAAAAAAAACTTATATATTGTTTTCGACAAGGGTTTATAAAATAAGTATATAAAATATTATATAATTAAAATATTAATTATAAATTTTATTAATTTTGATATATTATTAACATATTTTGTTTAAATATTATACAGTATAATTAAATTTTAATTTTAAAATAACTACGTGGTATAGTTATTTTAATACAATTAGTCTAGCAGGATGAAGTTTAAAACTAACCCTGCCAATTTAGTATTTTTTTAATAGCATCATGTGATTATAACTTTATTAAAAAACTTTCATAAAGACTATATATAATGTTCTAACCAAAAAAGATTTATAAACATAGTAATTTCAAATATAGATAATTGTAACAAGACTTAATCAAGGATAAAGTTTAAAGAAAATTTTGTGTAAATATTAATACTAAATAATCAAAATATTGTTTCTCAAAAACGTGAAATTGACATAAGTTTAAAAGATTAAGGATTGTGGGAACATTTTAACTAATTTAACGTTGATTAAACACAAAGTTTTTGTTAATAACAAGTTTTTACAAAAGTCAAGTCATTTTGTGAATGTTAAGAGATATCGAAGTAAACATTCCAAGACATGGGGTTACCTTGTATTATAATTAAAAAGCATATAATATGTTGTATATGTATAAAGAATCATATATGGCTATATAACTAAGCAAACAATGATTGTAAACATGCTGTATTCCACAAGATGCCAAAGATAAACCAATGTGTATTTATGTCTTTTAAGTTTGGCGCTTGGTGTTTTTGCCGTATCGGTATTGGCAAAATAAAGAATGTAAGTTCGTACGTACGTCCTTTCAAATTGGACCCTGCATTGACACTAACCAAATTAGGAAAGTTGGTATATATTACCCGGAGCAAAACTTTAAAAACATGACCCGTATAGAACAGAAAAAGCTTAATTATAATTATTTATGGTTTTATTTTTTTAGTTGTCTTACTGATTAAAATCATCTAAATTTCTAATTATTTAAATTGTAAATTTCTTGTGAAAATTTCTAAATGTTGCAAAAAAATAATAAAAAGATTATTTATTTACAAACAACATGAGCAACATGACAGTTGAAGCGGGATTGATAATTTTTGAGATACTTTTTTTTTGAAAAAAAAAAATTGTTACATTTATTTTTTTTTCGAGAAAAATATCAAGCTTAAAAAGGGTATAGAACCCCAAACATATAAAAAATCTATTGTTACAATAATAACAACAAAGAGCGAATTTTGGTTCAAAAAAATCAATATTTGTGTTTTATAACTTTGTGAGTGTTCAAAAAAAAAATTTTATTTTAATCACAAAGAATAATGATAATAGGATAACCCAAGTATAATCAAGCACTGTATATCAATATACATAATAGTATAACAATTATATACTGCAGTATATACTGTAGAATTATCATAAAAAGTATTAATATACCATATACGTACAGTATTAATCCATGTAATGTAAATTTAGAAATTTATGAAAATCGGTTATTGTTCCGGAATAATCATTTAATAGACAATGTTACCAATTACAATATCGACATGACAATATAATAATATTGTACGTGTTTGCTTAAAGAATAACATCAATAAGAAAATTAAAGAATTTGAAGAATTTGAAAAATGCTACCTATTGTACTCAACGATTGTTCTAATAGTTATTCTAATGAATTATTATAATGGAAATTATAATGGTTGTTTGTTGTCTTGTAATAGTCTGTTGTTCTTTAAAAGATGTTCTTTAAAAGATATCAATGCACGAAGATTATACCAAGAGCATAAGAGCATTGAATGAGTTCATTTGACAAAGGAAACTTTGTAAAACAAATTAAATCGGTTGAAAGATTTTTTTTAACCAGGAAAGCATATATTGGTGGAAATGCACTTGCTCATTTGCTGCATAAAACAATAAAAATTGGATATTAATATGAACAATTAGAAAATTACAATAATTACAATAATATTAATTATAAACTATTTCGCATATTGTCTATTTACATATTAGGTAGTTCCCCATATAAATATAAAGTTTTGATCTATTTTCCTTATTTTCCTTTGTTGTTTTTATATATATATATATATATATTATTATTATTATTATTATTATTATTATTATTATTATTATTTTTGGCGTGAGATATCAAAAACACCTATGCAGGACACTAGCTTGATTGTTTACTTTTCGCGATTGGATAAGAAAAAAAAAGAAAATATGGTATTAAATTTATGTATGATTTATTATGGTTCGTTAAATTCGAGAAAAAAACATTCGGAAATAGATCAAAATATTTACAATTGTCAATTAAACAGTGACCCGGGGAAATATTTATAGTAAATGAACTAACTAACTAGTTTGACTTTTTCTAATAAAAAAAAAAATGCGTGAAAAAAAACCCAATATATGCAATATTGTTGATAGTGCAAAAAACAAACATCACTACTTGATAGCATTAATGTTTTTTGACTCAGATGTTTGTACAGTACATAGGCTTAATAATAATACTTGAATTGGCAATTTAACTAAATTCAGAAAATTATGTAAATTTTTAAGCAAAATAAAGTTTTTTTTTTCAGACAAAGGAGGGTAGGTAATTCCTCCTACTTGATACATCATATGTCAGGATTTACAGCAAATAGAAATTATGAAATAATTGGTTCTCGGTATTTACCCTCCCCAGTATATACTATATTCCCGGTGGCTAATGAACATTAGCATGCAGAAATTCTTAAAGTATGTCTTATTAGGATATTACAATAAATTAGGAATTATGTATGTCGGCTAAAAAGAATTAAAAATGATGTATGCCGGCTAAATCCCGATAGCATATATACTCTTTATTTCAAGATCACATTTTAAAAAACAAATACACACTCGTGATAATTTGATCTTAAAACACTCTAAGCTCGGTAATAAGCGAATTTTATCATACACAAAAATTGAAACCAGGTTATATCGAGATTTCGAGATTAACTGATATCAAAAAAAAAAAATTTTTGGTGATACCCGAATTCATAATTTATCTACTTATATACTTATTAGACAAGCCGGAATATTAAATTTTGTTACCGGTTACAAACTTTCGATAATTTTTAAACGATTATCTTTCACTTTTATAATCAATTTGATTAAAACCACGTTTTTTTGACTTAAAATTAATATACTTTATAAGTTAGTCAATCATATATTTTTGTGAAAAAAAATATTTTTTTTTTAATACATGGGTTACGTTCTAAAAAAAAATTTATACAAGTCTGAATTTAGATAATTTAAATGACAAGGGAAACATCATACATGTAAATAAAAATTTTTATGCGCGTTAATATAGATAAATTATTATTAATTCGGAAAGAAACGGACAAATCACTCAAAACTAACATTAAAAACTAACATTATAAACACATTATAAACACATTATAAACACATTATAAATACATTATAAATACATTATAAAATACATTATAAATACATTAGAAATCATGAAAAACACGAATAACACGAATAATTTTAGCAAGAAAAATTAGAATAATAATAAAAAGAATAATTCGATAAGTTAATGATTTAAGCAAAATTACAAGCATTTATTAACATTAATGATTAATCAAATGATTAATCAATGGTATACCAATACGCAACATAATTTAGATACGTATTGAAATTATAACTAATAATGCCGTTCATTATATGCGTGCATTAAGTTAATTTTGATTGGACTTTCTTTATACAATAATGCAGCATACATTAGTTTATGAAGAAATTTTCTTTTTTTCAAAAAATTTAGGAAAACAATATGGTTGTACCTTGCAATACGTATAAACGGTAGCAAAAAAATCAAATAAAGAAAAATATGTTGTACTTTTTTTTAATATTTGTTTATTGTGTTTGATAGGTATATAATTTGGTTATAGAACAAATTTCTTTGTCTAGTTCAGGTTCACGGCGGTAAATTATTCAAGAAAAAAAATAAACACATAGGCAAACTAATTTTTTCAAGCATTTTGAAAGTTCCGATGATGCAGTTGATAATTAAATACGTAAAAATACGTATGTACTGTACATACCAGATACAGTGAAGTACGTATAACTTCAAAATAGTGTATTACGTATAGTATCATTGCTAGTCGTTTGTTCAAAGTTTCTTGGAAAAATCTATAGAAAATAACCGCCTCAAATTATTAATTATTAATACGTACGTGAGAATGTTTCTTTGTTACTGAAAACTGGAAATTTTAATCAATACGTATCGATATGTAAGGTAAAAATTGAATTAATAATAGCGCCAAATTTGTACCTCGGAACAACTATTGTATATAATAATTTTTTTAATTTTTAATTAATAAATATATAATTAAAAATTAAACCAATTTTCAATTTAAGAACATTTATGTAACTCCTATTGAAAAAATTTTATTAATTTCCAGAACTCGGGCTGGGATATCCAAAAATCTATTAGAGATTCGATACTCGGATTAACTATGAATAAAAATGTACAGAATCTAACTTTTTTCACATAAGCCACACTTAGTTTTAATGACAGTATATATATATATATCGATATATTTATCGGTATCGATATAGATTATATATATATATATATATATTTAATAAAAAAAATTATACATAACGAAGATATACTGCATATCGATTATGCATAAGTTGAACAAGAAATGATAATAATGAAAATTTCAACTAATAAAAATGTTGCTGTCTATACCGTGCATTATGATAGATATTGTATATCTTGTAAATAAATTTTAGACCCATCTAATAATTTATATTAACACAATTTAGTTATAAATTCGAGTTTAAAATATAGTTATTATAGTTATTATAGTTATTATTCACTATGATGATGATATACACAACAATCACAATGGTCTTTTGTTTTAAAGAAAATTAGATCTAGTATAATTATATATTGAATATATACAATATATATCTGATATACATCCATTTACTAGTAGTACTCACCCTTATATTTAACTCATCCAGAAACCAATATGATGATCATCGACCTCGCCTCAAAATCCATTATTGATGAAAAAAAAATCGTAATGTATATAAATGTAACTTATATAAATGTACATATATAATGTATATAATGTATATAATGTATACAATATACAGTATACAGTATTAACATCATTTATATCAAAACATTTGGATTTTTTTTTTAATTCATTATTATTAACGTTAAATGTTAATAAGCACTAAATATAAGACGCTGCCGGAGACGCTAATTGTATATTTGTATTGTTATATGCTATAAAATGGTCGAAAAAAAAAAAGATTTTTTTTTTTTTATATGTTTTAAAAAAAAAACTTTATACATTGTTTTTTCGACATGGGTTTATAAAATAAGTATATAAAAGCTATATAAAATTTAAAATAAAATAACCATCGCTTTTTACAGTTTTACATTATAGCAATAGTACATAGTGTACGTAATATCAATATATATATAAATATATATTATATACATATATATATATATATATATATATATATATATATATATATTATATACATATGTATATATATATATTATAAATACAATACGTATAACGATAATGTATATTTACATCTATATTATATTGCATATTCGGCGGCGATGGATATATTTAGTCATATCAACAGTATGTATCGTACAGTATAATATAGTGTGTAAATATTCATTACTTAATTGTATAAGATGCACTTATGGCTTTTATTTCTTTGAAAATATAAATTCGGAATAGGTGAAACTATATAAAAAAGATCAGATTGCGTCTTGAGCAAGATAAAATTACTACCTCTCTTTGCTAACAAAGAGAATATTATAACGAAAGCAACCTTCATTCGCTTTTTCAAAAAAATTTTCTCCTTATTTTATAATCTTAGAATTAATAATAAATGAAATAACATTTAATCAATAAAAAAAATATATCCTCAATTTTTTTTACTTTTTTCTTCGGGTTTAATACTCTCGAAAAATTTCTCTTTTTTCCTTCCCATTTACAAACGATGGAACTAGATATTGACTGGTGTCTTAATTGTAGTAAACAACTTTACGATACAAATGCACTATATTGCGGTTCAGAATGTGCAAACTTGGAATATTCAACAAAAACTGCCCCTATTAATTCCACTTTGAGTCCACCTTCTTCACCTCCTAGTAATTTGAGATTTTCTATTGCAATCACACCAAATATTTATCATGCATCCGAATCTAACGCGAGAGCCCTTTCACCGCCTTCATCAGCATCCAGTTCCTACACTGATTCCAATCTTTCTTCCTCACTCACCAGCGTTTGTACTATTGACAAATGTTGTACCGGCATCAATGGCCAAGACAATAATGATGATGCCTTCTTTGATGATTACAATCCTTGCTATTACTCTACAAGTAATCCTATTGATATTCCAACATCCAGAACAAAGGTCGATTCTAAAATGAATGAACAAGCTAAACCTGTTTTCGGATTTGGTGAAGGCAGCTTCGGAAAAAAGATTGATTTCTAATCTAAACGTTTTTTTATGAAGGAAAAATAGGAAAAAATAAGAAAAAAATTTAGAACCTACGAGAAAAAGTAAAAAAAAAAAATAAATCCGTATGATGTCCTCGGATATCCGGATTACTCAAATATAAAAAACATTTAATCCTTAAAATTACAAGATCTCGCACATAATTTTAAGATTTATTATGGATCATTATTATTCAACATTATGATTTAGTCTACGGACTTACTTGACTTTTACGGATTTTTGATTTCGCAACAAAAAAAAAAGAAAAAGAAAAGAAAAGAATTTTCTTTTTATTAAGAATTTTCTTTTTTTTTCATCTATGTATATAAAAATCACCTTTTTTTTTCTTAACAATTATTTTACTATTTTTATTCTTTTTATATTCGAAACGTGAAACGAAAACGAAACGAAAACGAAACGGAAACGAAACATTACAAATTTTTTTTAAAACTATAAACCTAAGCATTATGTTATTTTTTTTTAAAACTAAATTTAAATTTTTTTGCGAAATCAATTTTACGATTATAATTCAAATTCTATAAATTCTATTCAAAAATTATTATATATTTCATTTTTATGTATAGTTAAATGTGCGAAAAATTATATATATATATATATAACCCTTATTTTTTTATAATTTAACCCTCAAATCATTAACTACCGATTATATGTATTATAAATAAGAAACAAAAAATACTTTTTCTCATCCCCTCTTCCATTTCATCCGATCCTACCTTATCTCTGTACATTTTTGTAATATATTTTTTCCTTCCTTCAAATTTCACAACTTAACCACGCTCTTTGTATTATAATCCTATCTTACTTTTTTTTCTCCTTTTTTTTTTTTTTTCTTCTTCTTTTTATTTCCTTTTTTACGTAAATATATATATACAAAAAAATTACCTCTACTTTTGTGCGTACTTTGTCTTAAATTTCGGAAATTTATAGTCTCAGTTGGGGATTCTATAAGTGAATGAAATGGCGGACAAAGAACGCTTAATTGCATTATATAATTTCTTTCTATTTTATTATTATTTTCATTTTTAAATAATTATTTGTAATTCTGAAAATTGTGTCAAAAAAAATGAAAAAAAATATAAAAATAAAAATAAAAAAAAAAAAGTTCTTAAGTGTTGTTTGATAAAAAAAATTTTGAAAGTAATTTCGTTTTTATTTTATTTTTTTTTGGTTCATTACGAAAGATATCTAAAAAATCGAGAGTTTTACAAAAGGGAATCAAAGGAATAAAAAGTTTTATTAAAGGAATCAAAAATTTTATTAAAGGAAATTAAAAATTTTATTAAAGGAAATCAAAAGTTTTATTAAAGGAATAAAAGGAATCAAAAGTTTTATTAAAGAATCAAAGTAATCAAAGTAATCAAAGTAATCAAAGTAATCAAAGGAAGGAATGATTAATTTATTTCTCATTCAAAGCTTTTTTATAAGTTGATTTCCCTATAAAAATGTCTACATAATCTCTTTCTTTATCATTGCTCATAACTTTACCTCTTTTAAATTTCGCAACTCGAGCCTTTCTTTTATTTTGTTTTTTAGAAATTTTCGTCGATGAATTAGATTTTGGACCAAGAATTTCTTCTTTTTTTGATGATGATTTGGTAGTTTGATCAGTCTTAGCAGTAGTAATATTAGTAGCAGTAGCAGTCTTATCAGTAGTAGTATTAGCAGCAGTAATGTCGAGTGAAGAAGATTCTTTAATTGCTGCCTGAACTCTTTTTGCTTCTTTTGTCTGTAAAGAAAAAGAAATTTACATATTGCTGTATTGGAGAGAACCATTTATTGGAAACTTTTGCTTACAAGACGTTTAGTAACCTTTGCAGATTTGCCCATTATGTTCTTTGACACTATCGCTATTTGGAGATATGTAAACGTATAACATATAAACGACAAAAGTAACATAAACACAAGTATTCCCGTACAACGTAGGATATAGCTACTTGAAAAATGTTAGTTAATTATGGGATTAGTGTTACAGCATGGTAAGGCATCAACATTTAACTAATCACGTGACTATGGACTTTTTTTAAATGCACCATGCGTTCCAAGAAAAAGAAAACAAAGAACATGTGAGTACATTACGTATTTATTTTGTCAATTTTCGTGTAGTGATAGGCATATGCTCTCAACTTCCACTTGAGAAATACAAAACTGTAGAGATTCAAATGTCGGAAAAACAAAAGGATAATCTCGATAATTGCAAATTTTAATAATGTAATTTTTTTTTACTACGTCATTTTATATACGTGCAACAATGTGTCATGACTTATTTTATATACATGTAACAATGTGTCAAAAGAAACTGTTTCATGACTTATTTTTCGACCAATTTTCTGTTTGTATATTAATCAGATAAGTGCATCATCTAATTCTATTTATCTATTAAGAAGAAGTCGAATAAAGTTTGATGGTGGTGGTTTACTTTGTACTCCCATGTGCATTTTAATTCTACAAGGAAACCAAAAAAAAAGTAATTTTTTTTTTAATTTAAAATCGTTTACTTAACGTTACTATTATGAATTTATGAATTTAAAATCAAGATCATCTTTTAATCATATAAAATACATAGAGATTAAATAAAAAATATATATTTTATATATAATATACATGGGTATTACTCAAAAGAAAAAAGGTTTTGAACACAATATCATGTGTACCGTAAAACGGTAAGGAAAAAAAAATAAAAAAAGTAGTTTTGCATAAACTAATTTTTGACGTGTGATTGTCTTTTATTTTTTATAAAACCTTTTTTCGTGTGCTTCCGTATATCGCCGTGTTGCCATGGTCTGGGCTCTCCATGCAAGGGTTCATTTTTTTTTATCTCGGATATAAACCTCTCGTGTGTAAAAATTTTTAAGAATTTCACGCGAATGCATGTCAATGACATGTCCACTATGCAGTAACTTTTTTCCAAAAGTTATTGTACTTTTCCAAAATGGTTTTAATTAAATCGATACACAACGTTTAATAGAATATCATTTTAACAAGTATCAAAAAGTAATTAGTAATTTATTTTAATCTATTATATAAATATAAGTTGAATTATTCTCATGAATAAAAAAAAAAAAAAAAAGAAAATTAATTTTTTTTAACTAACTCTTAAAACTAATTCTTAAATTAATTCTTAATAATTTCTTAATTTATATTAATGTAGATCTTCATGTGATTTTTTTAATATTATACTGCATTAACATTTGAGGTGGTTTGATGGTTTGTAAGGTTATGTAAACCATTTATATATACACTTATATATACATTTATATATACATTTATATATACATTTATATATACATTTATATATACATTTATATATACATTTATATATGCATTGTTTAAAAACCCGGTTTTTTCTAGTTTACTTATCCTAAAAGTTGATTTATTAAACATCAGTTAAAAACGATTATTAAAGTTAGATTGAGAAATAGTAATCTTTTTTATATTAAGTCCGTGCATTTCATATTGATCTACTAACGAGCGTATTCCCTAAATTTGGAAAACAGACTACACATATCAGATATCTTTAATCAAGCATTGATTCTCCGTGCAGGAAAAAAAGAGTCGATTCTCAATTCATTAAACGCGTGCGAATTAAGCGAATAAGACACTTTTTTTAGGTTGTGCTTTAAGGAGAACTTTTTTAAAGATTTGGATTACAAAAAGTTCTCATGCATCAAAGGTTGTTGACTTTATTTGTATAACAAGACTTTAAAGATGATGTCTTTGTTCCTTTTTTGAGCGTGAAGATCTCTGAGAGAATAATTTCGTGAATTTTTTTTTTTGATAACAGCGCGTGTCGTGACTTTCATTCTTAAGGTTTAATTCTACTAATGCATGTTGTCAGGAAATTACAGAATTATAAGGATATAAATAAAATAGTAATTTATAGTAATTATTAAATCTTTTTTGTGGATCAATACAGTAATATGCACAAAGACAGCAAGATGTCGAGCTATTATTATTATTATTGGGCTTTTTTAGCGGTTTAGGTATTGTATATTTAGGGACAGAAAGTCTTTATTTAGTTTAGTGACTTTTTTTACATATCATTGATGCACAAAAATTCGCTAACCAAAAAAAAATATACTTTGCTCCCAAAATTTATAATATATACGTTGAAAAACGAAAAGTTCATTATTATTTATTATCTCACGTCAAAGTTACTAACACTAAACCTAAAAAACTATTGTTTGTTTGTTGTCAAATGTACCTTTTCAGTCCAATTGGATTAATTACTACGGCACAAAACAATATAATTCTTTAATTACGAATATCAGCATTATTAATTCTAATACGTATATATTTGATTATATATATATATTAATTAAATTATATCAATTGAACAATCATTTAAACAATAATCTGTACGAGAAGAGAGTTCTTTGTGTGAGCAACATAAAGTATCAACAACATAAAGTATCAACATGAAGTATCAACGAGGTTGAATTGTTACATTACATTGCTTAACAAAGCACAATAGGAAGGATTTTTTTTTTTTTTTTTTTTAAAAAAAAAAAAAAATTTTATAGTTCTTTAACGTTAATTATATTGTTTATTAATATGATGAAAATCAGCAAAAATTCAGGTGTCGAAACCAGAGGTTCCGTGCATTATCATGGTTTTCACGAGTTTCATCCGATAACGGTAAATGTACGGGGGAATGTAAATTTTCCGAATCTGAAAATCTTAACGTTAATACTGTAATGATTTACTAAACACCAACTCTGTACAAAAAATATCTCGTGAAAACTATATTAATACTGTAATAGGTAATGATGTATTTCTGCATTGACATTTGAATTTTTAACCGCTCAAAAACTATCTTTCTATCTTTATGAATGAATGTACAATGATGCGCTTATTTACAATATACTTTCATTTTATTTAATTATTGTGTAACTAATGGTGTAAAAAAATTCTCACTACGTATATATTTCAATATTTGTATGCACATTCAAAAATATAATTTTGTTAGTTTTTCCTAAGTTCTCACGCAATCCTCAATACCATAACGATAATTTTCTTCAATCCTGTAATAATTCTGTAATAATTCGAAAGATAATTATAATCTAAAAGATATTATAATCCTGGTCAAGTATCACAAAGATAAAGATAAAATTGATATCGATATATCTAATGTAAGACAATCTAATATGAAGTTAACATATTTAGAATAGTTCATTTAACCAAAAAATTAATATCGTTTATCTATCGTATTTTGTCATTTAACCAAAAGTCATATTTTCGTTCACTGTTACATTTTGGTTTCATTGTATATAGACTTTTCTGATATTCTCAAATGTTACAAGAAGCAACAAGGAATTACCAGAAAGTCGTCAGGAAAACATTTACTAGGAATCCTATACTGAGAGGGTTCAAAAAAGAATAATTTTGGCGCATGCAAAAATATCATGAGATACGTACTCCTGACTTTTTTTACTAATAATAAACACAAGAATTACCGTTATATACCAGAATTTACGAATAAATTTAAATTTAAATTTAAATTCAAACCTTGCACTTACATACCTATTTGTTTTTTTCTACAAATATTTTCTAGAAATTATAGTTTTTCTTTGTTGCGGAACAATGCGGAAGATATAATCACGAGATAGTTTAAGAGATAATCTGAATATTCCGATTACCAGGTGAATTACCAGGGTTAACCTAACCAAAAACAGATCCACGTGCAATTGTCAAAATTATTTTAGTAAAAATTACTAATACAAATAATAATTTCTAATACGTACACGAACAAAAACAACGCATTCTGTTTACTTTTTTCTTATTTATACGAATGTAATACGTCATCAGTTATTGATCACTGTGATGAGTCTAATAACTGACTGCATTAA
>CAJVPU010001147.1:0-13804 GCA_910591775.1 Dentiscutata heterogama | reverse complement strand
TTATGTAATCACTTATATAAATTATTAAATAAAGATATGAGCAAGACCTCACCTTTAATATATAAAAAAAAAAAAAATTTTAATTTTATTGAAAAAATTATAAATACTTTTTAAAATTTCAAGCAAATTTGTCTAAAAAATAGTTTAAAAACTATTTAAAATTTGTGAATATATACAAATATTTTAAAATATAATTAAAATATTTTGATAATTATGATTATTAAATTAAAACTAAATAAGAATTTATTAAATAATAATAATATAATATATAAATAAATAAAAATATATATAAGAATATAGCAACTTAGCAAAATAGTGGAGTTGTCACATCTCCAAATAGTAGGTTTAGAGTTTGAATCCCATAGATAATGCTTTTGAAAAATAGCCTTGTAATATAGTTAATAGTTATCACTAATCAGTTAGATTCTTATTTATAATCTTGGTTATATTATCTAGAATAAAAGCTTTGACACAATAAATCCAAGAAATCAGAATAACTAAAAACCTGTTTGACAAGTTCTGAGCTAGGTGGTAGTATAATCTTTAATAGTATTACAGAAAAATTAAATTTGAAACTAGAGACTAAGATCAAAGAACCAAGTGATTAGATTCTTAAGTAAAAAAACATACTAACCAAACTATTGAGTCACCAAAACTAGAAAAAAAGAACATATGCTCTAGAAGTATGAACCAAGAAAAGAGGGGCTATAAAGCACATAAAGCCTAGGCAGACCAACTCTTCTAAGTTGTCAGCTAGAAATAAATAAAAAAATAGATAAAGAATCTGTAAAAGAAAAAAAATCAGAATGTGGGTACTGTGGTTGAGTGAATTCACAAGGGCAAGAAGTATATAATGAAAGACTAATTAGAAAGATTGTAGTTTGAGATACAGATCAGGTTATAGCAGTATCCAAAAAGATAGTTTAAGATATGAATCTAGTAGCAGCGGCATAACAGATACTAGTTAAAAATAAATTACCAAATATGCAAGTAAAATATATATAAAATATAGACTACTCTGTTAGGTTTACTTTATAGATAGATTAGCCAGAAGTAGTTAGTAAGTTCTAAGAGGAGTACGAAATCTATAGGTGCTACAAAATCTAGCCTATGAATAGTGAGTTGTATCTTGGTTAGATTGAGAGTGGATAGCAATTATAACTAGAAAGTTTAAATGGATATCCCTGTAGTTGAAGTACAGGTATAGCAGATAGTGTAAAATCTTTGAGTGAACTACTTAAATTAAATACCAAAAGTGCATATGTAGCTTGATATACTCTCATTGTAATTATAACCTGAAGTTAATAATCTAATAAAAAGTTCTGACTATAGATAAAAATAAAATTCATTTTTAATTTTTTTAATTTCAACAATAATTTTAATATTTTTAATATTTTTATAAATTAAATATCAAATAACTACAGTCTAATCTCCATATAGTCACCCTTTATATAATCATAAATTCAATATAATCACAATAATTTATTTACCAACTTTTTTTCATATTATTTTAATTTCTATATAAGCACAATTGCTTTATAGTCACTATTACAATTTTTAATTTACTTCCTATATAAAACTATCTTTACATAATCACATTATTATTTTAAATATATTATGAAGATTTAAAATAAATTAAATTTATTAAATTTGGGCAAGAATAAAGTTTTTTTTTACTTTTAAAAACGTTTATTACAAAGATACTATACTAAAATTGTTTACAAGAACTTTTATTGATGATATCTTTATGAGTTCTTGACTAAATTCAATAAAAATTTTTTTATTTGAATTCTATGAATCCATAGAATTCAAATAAAAAAATTTTTATTGAATTTAGTTAAAAACTCATAAAGATATCATTGATAAATTTCTTGTAAACAATTTTGATACAGCTTTGTAATAGACATTTTTAAAAACTTTTATTAATGATATCTCTACAAGTTCTTGATCAAATTAAATGAAAATTTTTTTATTTGAATTCTGTGAATCTATAGAATTCAAATAAAAAAATTTCATCTAATTTGGTCAAGAATTCATAAAAATATCATTGATGAAAGTTCTTGTAAACAATTTTGATTTAGCTTTATAATAAACATTTTTAAATATGAAAAAAAACTTTTATCAATAATATCTCCACGAGTTCTTGATCAAATTAGATAACAATTTTTTTATTTAAATTCTGTTGATTTATAGAATTCAAATAAAAAAATTTTTATCCAATTTGGTCAAGAACTTATAGAGATATCATCGATGAAAGTTTTTGTAAACAATTTTAGTACTGTTTCTTTGTAATAGACGTTTTTAAAAGTAGAAAAAAAACATTTATTGATAATATTCTCCATGAGTTCTTGACCAAATTCGATAAAAATTTTTTTATTTGAATTCTATGGATTCATAGAATTCAAATAAAAAAAATTTATCGAATTTAGTCAAGAACTCATGAAGATATTATTGATAAAAATTCTTGTAAACAATTTCAGCACAACTTCTTTGTAATAGGTATTTTTAAAAATGAAAAAAAAACTTTCATCGATGATATTTTTATGAGTTCTTGACAAAATTTGATAAAAATTTTTTATTTGAATTCTATGGATCCATAGAATTCAAATAAAAAAATTTTATCAAATTTGGTCAAGAACTCATGAAGATATCATTAATGAAAGTTCTTGTAAACAATTTCAATACAGCTTTTTTGTAATAGGCGTTTTTAAAAATGAAAAAAAAACTTTTATTGATGATATCTCCACGAGTTCTTGACCAATTTGATAAAAAGTTTTTTATTTGAAATCTATGGGACCATAGAATTCAAATAAAAAAAAATTTATCGAATTTGGTCAAGAACTCATGAAGATATCATCAATGAAAGTTCTTGTAAACAATTTTTGTATAGCTTCTTTGTAATAGGCATTTTTAAAAATGAAAAAAAAAACTTTTATCAATGATATCTCCACGAGTTCTTGACCAAATTCAATGAAAATTTTTTTATTTGAATTCTATAGATCCACAGAATTCAATTGAAAAACTTTATCGAATTTGGTCAAGAACTCATTAAGATGTTATTGATAAAAGTTCTTGTAAACAATTTTAGTACAGCTTCTTTGTAATAGGTATTTTTAAAAATAAAAAAAAAAACTTTTATCGATTATATCTCTGCAAGTTCATAACCAAATTCAATAAAAATTTTTTTATTTGAATTCTATGCTTTCATAGAATTCAAATAAAAAAATCTTTATTGAATTTGGTCAAGAACTCATGAAGATATTATTAATAAAAGTTCTTGTAAATAATTTCGATACAGCTTCTTTATAAGACATTTTTAAAAGTAAAAAAAAATTTTATTGATAATATCTCTACAAGTTCTTGACCAAATTTGATAAATTTTTTTTTATTTAAATTCTATGAATTCATAAAATTCAAATAAAAAAATTTTCATGAATTTAGTTAAAAATTTGTGAAGATATTATTAATAAAATTTTTAAAATTTAAAAATATTTAGTAATTAAAATTTCTATATAATTACTAACTTTATTTTTAATATAGATATGATTATATAAAAAATATTCTATAATAGTCACATCTTTATATAATTACTAGTTTTTGTATTCCAAAGGTGTAATTATATAAAGATTAGACTATATTTTATTTGATTTAGTTTAATTTTACCTAATTTTTAATATAAATTAATTTTTAATAATGAAAAACCTATTTCACCAATTTCATTATTAAATAATTTTACCAATTTTAACAAAACTTTTTATTAAAAAGGGTAATTTTACTTTCATCTATAGTCCTGACTATTGTCACGAAAAATATTTTTCGTGACTTCTAAATTGTGGCTCAAGTTTTATTTTGATATAGGCTTGGGGGACTAGAAATAACCCAACCTTTGGGTATTGCATTATATTTATTTATTTATTTATTTCTTTCTTTCTTTCTTTCTTTTTATTTCTTTTTATTTCTTTTTATTTTTATGTAGTAAACAAAAGAATAAGTGAAGGCCTAGAGCAAAGGGACTAGAGATAGGCCAGGATGGTACAGAACTAGTAAGGAAGGGCTTGTGAATTGACGAAGCCTTTAGGAAGAGTTAAGGCTTAAGCAAAGAGCTTGGTAAAGTGACTAGAACTAGCCCTTAGAGACTAGAAATAGTTCCAAACATGTAAATAAACTATGTAAATTGAAAGTATAAAAGTGCGGTCTCTCGCACCTTAAATAAAAGAGGCTTCGATGTCTTGATTTATTCGAATATAATAAGAATCGAATTCTTACCCGATTAGAGTATACCTTGTTAAATGAATAAAGTCTTATTGTATTATTTTTTTTATCACTCTTAATTATCATCCTGCATCGTATTATTATTATTATCTTATCGATCGTTATTTAGATACTGTTATCCTAAATTCGTCATAATCGTGACGATCTGATTTCATTGTTTATAATATCGTAACCTGATCAATTTAAGTAATCAACCCGGTCCCAATTTAATTTAATTTAACCCTCACATGTTACAAATAGATAGCAAAGTGATCATATACCCTTAAAGTATATTATAACTACCATCTCTATTATGTATTTTAGCTTACTATCAAGCTAAATCAGGCTGACAATTGTTAAAAGCTCTCCCAACGATAGTAACAATTGGTGCCAATTGTGTGAAATTGAATGATAAGAGAAGAAAATTATAGATATAGCAAAATTTATATAAGATGGCTTAACAACTTCAACAA
The DNA here is from genome assembly GCA_910591775.1 of Dentiscutata heterogama. Classification (NCBI taxonomy): domain Eukaryota; kingdom Fungi; phylum Glomeromycota; class Glomeromycetes; order Diversisporales; family Gigasporaceae; genus Dentiscutata; species Dentiscutata heterogama. The sequence continues at coordinate 9,080 of CAJVPU010001147.1, read as the reverse complement.
CCTATACTACCTGTTCTTAATTTAAATAATCCATTGCATAACCTAGCAAACCAGATTACTGCTTTAGTTCAACAAATCCAAGCAGCCTCGCCACCACAAATTAACATTCCCGGTAACCCACAAGAACTTAGTACAGTCCCATATTCTGAATTTCATAAAGAAGACTAAGATCCAATAACATGGCTTAAAGATATTGAAAAGGCTTTTGAAACCAATCTTATATCTCCTCTTTGAAAGATTTCTGTAATCATACCGAAGCTTAAGGGTCCTGCTGCGACTTGGTGAGTTACAAGAAGAAATTAACAACCCATAATTGACCAATAGCGTGACCCTATAGTACCTCAACAAAGCTTCATTACTCACTTTGTTGCCAAATTTAGAATCCCGGAGTTAAAAGGGAAGTGGTTCGCGCAATTAACTCAATAAAAGCAATTACCAGGAGAAAGTGTTGATGAGTACTATATAACTATAGAGGAAATGATTCAGTGAGTAGAATCAGGAGGGCATCAATACCTTGATTTAGCAAAAGCCCAGATGTTTATTAATGGGCTTCGTTCAGAGTTGTTTATGGCTGTATCTCTGTTAACTTCTAACACCATGGAAGAAGCATATACGTGAGCAAAAGCATTCGAAAATGCTTATAAATCCAACCCCATTTATACTGCTCTTTTAGGTCAGCCTGTAGCTTTTCCTTCTTACGGTTTCTCTGGAATATTAGGAACAATAAATACAACAAATACTAGTACGGGTGGGACTGAAGATGCTTTGAATAGGCTGACTGAAGCCATCAATAGAATGATAACCATATGGCAAGAGCCAAGAAGGCCTTTCTGACCTCGACAACTAGAAGCCACAACAAATCAACCACAAGGGTTGATTTGTTATAATTGTAGATGCCCTGGTTATATAGCTTGTCAATGTTCTAATTTACTGACTCCTGTTAATGACAGATCTCCGGCTCAAAACAACCCTCTTTGAACAGCTCTAGTAGCCAATGGCACAAATGTATAAGATACTCTCCAGGCTTTATTAGCCTTATTAAATAATAATTCTAGCTTGGATGATTCCTGGAGTCAATTATCATTCTTAGGTATACTGGAAGATGATGAAGTATTATTCCTACTAGCAGAACTATATAAGCATCAAAAGCCTATTGTCAATACCCCCATTCTTCAGAAGAAAAAGAATGGACAAGTTGAAGATACTTCTTCAGGATTGGTAAAAACCGAAGGAGTTGAGAATTCAGAAATGGATTTAGATAAAAACCCAAATGAACAGAATAGAGAGAATTGTAAGCCATTGATAGTAGAACCCAAAGGGAGTAAAGAGATGAAAGCAAAAAGAGCTTCTACAATAAAGAGAAAAAATATAGAAGAGGAATTGCCTCAAATTTCTTCTTTAGTTAGCCCTTATTCGATTGTAGCAGATATAAGAGATAAAATAGCTAACATTACATATGAACAATTGTTGAGAGCAGCGCCAAATATGAGACAAGAGTTGGCTCACTCTCTACAAAAGAAAAGGACTATAGTTAGAAAGATAGCTCAAGACCATGTCAATATGCAGCTGATGCCAAAATCCACTGCTTTGTATTGTGATGCAAAGATTTATAGCAAAAGTATCCCTTTAATAGTAGACAGTGGTTTGTCCGGAAGTGTTATTACTTCCCATTTATTAAATGAATTAAGAATACAAATTAAGAGGCCCTCTGTAGTAAATATGATAAATATACATGGGGAAAGTAAAAAGGCGATTGAGAAAATTTCAAATTTTCTCTTTAATATTGGAGGTGTTGAGATCTCCATCGATGTTATAATAACAGACACTAATTCTTATTGCGCCATCGTTGGGAATTATTAGCTTGCTAAAGTTAATGCAGCTATTAATTGAAATTCGGCTGAGATGACTATTCTCTGGAACAATAAGGAAATCACTATTCTTGTTGAATTTAGGAAGGTAACTAGGTCACCAATAGGAAAAGAGCGGTTGGTAATTATAAGAAATATCAAGGAGAAGAATAAAGAGAAAGAAGAGGAAGTTAATGAAGAGTCAGAGAAAGAGTATAAAGAGGAGGAATTAGAGGAACAAATCTTCACTTATTCAGAAGTAGAGGCTGAGATTGAAGAAATATTAGAAAGGAAAAGGAAGGATATAAAATGAAGTAAAGGATTTGAAGAATAGGTAAAATATACTGATAGTAAAGGGGATAGTGAGACAGAGGATATAAGGGATTTAGCTAGAGAAGAGGGATATATTAATTACAATGTAACTCGGGAAGAAAAAGGGTCTATTTCAGACCTTTTTGACTATTTTTACAAGGATAAAGCACCAATAGAAATGAATTATCAAATTGGGAAATTGGAAAAACATCAGCAAAAACAATTAGAACTTTTGCTAGATAATTATAAGAATCTTTGCGCCCGAAGTCTTGATAAATTGGGAAGAACTAATGTTATACGGCATAAAATCCCGACTAAGGACATTTGGCCTATCCGCCAATGTTCTTATCGTTATTCTTCAGCAGAAAAAGCATTTCTTAAAGAAGAAATTAAAGCCATGTTGAAGAAGAATATTATCAGACCCTCCACTAGTCCATGGACATCTTCAGTAGTACTTGTAAAACAAAAAGCAAAGAAGATGCGTTTCTGTATTAATTACTAGAGACTGAATGCTGTTACTATCCAGGATAACTACTCTTTACCTAGGATAAATAAACTGTTAGATACCTTGAACAGTTCAGTCTGGTTTACTTCTCTAAACTTAGCTAGCAGTTATTGGCAAGTAGAGATGCTTGAGGAGGACAAACCAAAGACTGCTTTTATTTCCCCCCAAGGAATTTTTGAATTCAATGTGATGCCCTTTGGTTTAATGAATACCCCAGCGACTTTCCAGAGGTTGATGAACTAAATTTTTAGTAATATTTTAGAGAAGTTTGTCATCATATATCTTGATGACTTAAACATTTTTTCTAAATCATTTGAGGAGCATCTTACTCATTTGAGCGAGGTCTTTAGTAGACTTCAGAAGGCTAGGCTAAAGATAAAACTCCAAAAATGTTTTTTTGCCAAAAAGGAACTAAAATTTATTGGGTATATTGTGAACGCCTAAAGAATATCAACAGATAGTGAGAAAGTTCAAGCTGTTTAAGAATTTCCTCCTTTAAGAAATGTGCAGCAGCTACGTAGATTCTTGGGCTTGGTATCTTATTATTGATAGTTTATACCAAAGTTCACTAATATAGCCGGGCCATAAAATACATTATTAAAAAAGAATACTAAGTACCAATGGACGCCTAGACAACAAGAGGCATTTGAGAAGCTTAAAGAAAAGCTTATAGCCACCCCTATTTTGGCCTACCCAGATTTCACATGGCCGTTTATCCACTTTACAGACGCTTCTGACATAGCTCTTGGAGCTATTCTCTCTCAGCTAGACCTTGGAAATAAGGAGAGAGTTATAGCATATGCAAGACATTCTTTAATCCTAGCAGAAAAGAACTATTCAGTGACTGAAAAAGAATGTCTTGCAGTCTTGTGGGCAGTTTCTTACTTTCGACCCTATCTTCACGGGTCCCACTTTACTCTTTATACTGACCATTTCATGCTGAAATTATTATTTTCTCATCGGCTACCCTAACATCAACTGGCTAGGTAGATCCTGACCTTGCAGGAGTATTCGTTCACTACTATCCACAAAACTGAAAAAACCCATCTTAATGCCGATAGTCTTTCTCGAATTTAAAAGAACACTTCTATTTTTATTTTATTCACCTTAAAATTTAACAACGCCAACTTCGGATTACCCCATTTTGACTAACAAAAACACATAGAATTAAACACTTATTATATAATTTTAAGGTACCTTAGCTAGTCTATAGTACCTTTATACTACGATGTGAAGCAAATTAGATCCCTTTAATATCGAATCTGTCATTATTTTGTACAGGAAGGATTATTGTATAAGAAAAATCCCCACGATTTTTTGAGATCTTTAAGGGTGTTAAAACCCCAGGAGGTTTAGCCCATTTTATATGTAATACATTCAGATCCTTTAGCTGGCCATTTTAACAAAGAAGCAACGTATCAGCGGATTATCACATGATACTTTTGACCTCAAATGGGAAATAATATTAAGGTCTATGTTGCTTCTTGTGATGCTTGCCAGAGAAGAGAAAAGTCAAAAACTCAAAAACCTCTTTATCCTATTCGAATTGGTAAACCTTTTGATTGGATAGGAATAGACATAGTAGGGCCATTACCGATTACTAGCCAAGGGAATCGCTATATTATAGTAGCAACAGAATACCTTATGCAGTGGCCAGAAGCTCGTGCTGTAAAATAAGCAGATGCCAAAACCGTCACTGCGTTTGTCTTTGAAGACATAATTTGCCACCACGGAAGTTCTCGAGAGTTACTTTCAGACCAAGGCACCTATTTTTGTAATGCAATTGTAGTGGCATTGTGCTGAAAGAATGAATGTTTGACACCAGACTTCTAGTATCTACTACTCCCAGACTAATAGTTTGGTAGAGCGTTTTAATCGGATCTTGTGTGAAGTTTTGGCTAAATGCGTTGGGCAATTTGAAGGTGAATGGGATGAGTACGTATCTGCTACTCTTTTTGCATATCAGACAAATAGACACTCCACTACACGTTATGAGCCCTTCTTCCTTGTATATAAATGTGATGCTCTATTATCTGTGGAAACTGTTATCCCCATCTACCCTAATGAGCCTACCACTTATAAAGAAATACAAGGTCAAATATTGAAGCAAATTGAAGCCTTGTTAGGGAATTTAGAAAAAGCCCACTATCAGGCTAAGAGTAATATTACAAAAGCTCAAAATAAACAAAAAGCTCATCATGACCAAAGCCATATTACCAAGAGCTATTCTATAGACGATAAAGTACTATTAGAAGAATCTTCTTTATTAACTTTGTACAGTGCTAAGCTAAGTTAAAAATTTATCGGCTCCTATTATATTCATGATGTTTGTGGCAATGGTACTTATAAATTACGAACCATAAATGGAATAAATAATAAAAAGCCCAAGGGGATTGAAAAAGTATTTCAAAAGGCAGTACATAGAAACAGGTTAAAGAAATATATTCTGCCTTTTGATTAAGAAGCACCACAAGCTTATAAATATAGCTAGAATTGATCTTTCATCTCTTCCACAACCATGGATTCCTTCTTATTAACTGACTCTTTACTAAGAAACCTTTTGAGAGTACAAAGACACCTTCAAGAATCTCCTGCAGCTGTTATCCATATTACTGACGATATAATAGAATTTCTAGATGGACAAGGCAACCCAGTTAAGATTACTATGGCTTCTGATATTAATGGAGCTGCTAGTAGCGAAAGTAGAATACTTCTTTTTTACGAGGACCTACAAAGAATAGGAGACCCTATATTAGAACTTGAGAAGCCAGAAAGGGATAGTTGGACTCAACAGATAGATTACCTCTATATCCGGCTTCACCTTGACCGAGTGAAGACCCTCAAATATTACTATTTTTTAGGTGAAAGAATGGCTATATTCAATTGGAATAGCTATGCTAGACAGAAAATGAAATAGTGATTTAAGCGTAGTAAGTATAAGAATGTATTCCGAATCGCTCGACAGGTCTATAGATTGTATTATACTCATGGAGTTTATAATCTATTAGTCACTTGCCATTTATCAGCAAATTCTTTAGCCGCTATGAATAAAGAGGAGAATGTGTCTCTATTAGAGGAGGTTTAAAGAAGCTGAGAACAAGAATTCGAACACCTAGTATTAGAAAATTAGATATTCGCAGGAGCTCATGCTAAGGAGGGGAGTATGTCACAGGAAATATTTCCCATAACTTCTGAATTGTGGCTCAGGTTTTATTTTAATATGAGCTTGGAGAACTAGAAATAACCCAACCTTTGGGTATTGCATTATATTTATTTATTTATTTATTTCTTTCTTTCTTTCTTTTTTTTTATTTCTTTTTATTTCTTTTTATTTTTATATAGTAAACAGAAGAATAAGTGAAGGCCTAGAGCAAGGGGACTAGAGATGGACCAGGACGGTACAGAACTAGTAAGGAGGGGCTTGTGGGTTGACGAAGCCTTTAGGAAGGGTTAAGGCTTGAGCAAAGAGCTTGGTAAAGTGACTAGAACTAGCTCTTAGAGACTAGAAATAGTCCTAAACATGTAAATAAACTATGTAAATTGAAAGTATAAAAGTGCAATATCTCGCACCTTAAATAAAGGAGGCTTCGATGTCTTGATTTATTAGAATATAATAAGAATCGAATTCTCACCCGATTAGAGTATACCTTGTTAAATGAATAAAGTCTTATTGCATTATTTTTTTTATTACTCTTAATTATCATCCTGCATTGTATTATTATTATTACCTTATCGATTGTTATTTAGATACCATTATTCTAAATTCATCATAATCATGACAATCTGATTTTATTGTTTACAATATCGTAACCTGATCAATTTAAGTGATCAACCCAGTTCCAATTTAATTTAATTAACCCTCACATGTTACAAATAGATAGCAAAGCAATCATATACCCTTAAAGTATATTATAACTACCACCTCTATTATATATTTTAGCTTACTATCAAGCTAAATCAGGCTAACAATTGTTAAAAGCTCTCCCAACGATAGTAACACTATAGAGATTATTTTAATACCCTCCAAAAAAATAATAATAATAAAAAAATATATAAAAAATAAATCAAATATATATAAATAAATAAATAAATAAAAAATAGATTTGTGAATTAATAGTACAGTGGTTAGTACTCCAGATTTTAAGTACAAGATTATAAGTTTGAATTTCACAGAGGAATTTATCTCTGCTAGAATTATATTTAGCAATAAGTTGCAAGATATAGCCACGAAATTATACAATATTTAAAAAAAGAAAAAAAATTTGACAAAAGAAAGTTGTTAATATGAGAAATCTTCAAATCAGGACTATGGTGTTTTTTGTTAAGAAGTGCTTCAAATAAGGATAAAAGACTTGTATGACAAACCTAATAGAGGAAAAAAAACCTGAGTTTTCTTTAAAAAGCACTTGCCTTCTGGGCAAATTTCTAGTAATTTCATGCAGCATATCTGTATAAAGAAGTATTAGTAAATACAAAAAGTATATAGAAGTAAAGTTCAGAAGAGCCAAAACTAAAAACACAGAGTCTAACAAGTTTGTTGGTAAGTAGGTGATAAATAAAGAGTATACAAAGTTTGAGTACAGAATTAAAAAAAAGAGATACAATACCAAATACAGAAAAATTTAAAAAATTAAGACTATAGTAATAAGAAACTATAAACCATTGCAAAACAGGGTTTTACACTATGGAATTAGGAACCTGGAATATTACAAAGTAGTAGACTTATTAATACATAGCATCGAAGAGCTAGAGAATACCTAATAGGGTAGCTTTATAAATAATAACAAAGCAATTAAATATGTAATTAATGATTTTCTATCTCTTAAATTGTAATACAGACAAATTTGCCTGTGTTTTATTAAAAAGTTTAATTTTTTTAATAAAATCTTATATATTGATTTTAGCTATATATTTTCTAAGTAAAATATTAAATTTTAGATTTGTTTTATTAACTTTATTAAGAAAATTTTTTAAAATTATTAAAAAACTTTAGTATAATAAAAGTTTAAAGTTCTTGTATTAAAATTTTTACTATATAATTTTTCTTTAAACTTTCTTAAATTTTATATGTTTTTTGCCTATAAAAAAATCTTTGCTTCTGGAGTAGAAGCCTTGGTGCATAAATATCAAGAAACTAGAATAATCGAAACTCATTTAGGAAGACCCGAGTAAGGAGTAACTACAATCTTTGACAGTGCTACAGAAAAGACCTGAATTTGGAAATTAGGACCAAGATTAGAGAACCGAACGACAACAAGATCCTTTAGTAGGGAGATTTACCAACCCAACCACCAATTTAGAAAAGTTAAAAATCTGCGAGGCTATTACAAAGTACACCAACCCTGGCCAGCCGGTGTGGAAAACCAGTTGTGGGGCCCTACTCACCAAGACCAGGGTTATAGAAGTCGGGCGGGAAACTAGTCAGACAGAAAAATACCGAACGTGTTTGAAGGACTAGCCTACTAAATTGGAGGAAAAGAACATGTGCTAGGAAATCATATACCAAGATGAGACAAGGACATCGGCACCTAATGCCAAGCCAAGGTCAAATCTTCTGGGTCACTAATTGGAAGTAAGGGATAGACTAATAAGGAAATAATAAAAAAAGAAAAGATCTGAATGTGGGTACTGAGATTGGGATGTGAACCTTATAAGGACAAAAGCAGTTAAATAGGTAATAACCCAACTGCAAGTGGGAGCCTCAGTAACTGTGCAAAACCAGGTTGGCCCAAATAGGATAGAGAAAGCTCTGGTAGGTTTATCTCATGGATAGCTATGCATTTGCTCAATGGAAGAATGCAAGCCGGTAATTAGTCAGTGCAAACCCAGGATAAGTTATGGAAGTACTAAGGCAGGATGCGCAATCTAAAGAAACAGGCCAGATGGTAGTTCCCAGATTAGTATGATATGCTTAAAAATGGTTAAAATCAGAAAGTTTAAATGAGTAACTCTCTAGTTGGGTTATAGGTATGGCATCTAGTATAGAATCTGCAGGCAAACTATTTAAATAGGTACTCAAAAAATGCACATGTGGCTAGTTGTATCTTCATTGTAACTATAATAGTAAATGATTACTAATAAAGAGTTCCCCATGGCCAAAGAGGTCACCTTAATACCAAAAAAAAAAAATCTTTGCTTCTAAGTAAAGTCTTGATTTTTATTAGTAAATTACTAAAGATATAATAATGAAAGTTGTAATCTTTTGTATAAACTATAATATTGTTTTAAGAACTATTATATATTTAAAATTAATATTTAAAGAGTTTGACAAGAATTTGCAAATAATTTTTTTGATTATTAAATTTTTCTAAACTTGTCTATTTTTAAATTATAAGCAATCTAAACTTTTTTTTTATATTATAAAAACTAATTTTGCAAAAAAGTAATCCTTATTTTCAAATATAATTGTGCAAAGT
>CAJVPU010001146.1:0-13805 GCA_910591775.1 Dentiscutata heterogama | reverse complement strand
AGCTCTCTGATTATTTAACTAATAAGAGTACGACTAGCCATACATGCAACTTTTGGTTACCTATTTAAGTAGTCTGCCCTAGGTTTCACACTAGCTGCCGTACCTGCACCTAACTATGGGGGATATCCATTTAAATCCTCTGGCTCCATTTCTATAACATGCTTTACCCTAATACTCTTAATGAGATTAGCAATACCATATAAGAACCCTAAGACTTTAGCCATATATAGGCATTTATCCTTGTGGTAAACCTAACAGAATGGTACATGTCCCACACATGTATTCACTTGCATATTCGGTAACTTTTCCCAACTAGTACATGTTGTGCTACTGCTACTAGGACCGTATCTCAAGCTATCATTTCGGATACTGCCATAATCCGATTTATATCTCAAGCCACAACCTTCCTAATTAGGTTCCACTTATGTACTCCTGCCCTTGTAAGGTTCACAACAATCCCAGCACTCACGTTCTAACTTCCTTCTTTTCCAGATTCCTTATTGGTCTCTCCCTTACTTCCAGTCGGCAATCCAGAAGGGTTGGTCTGCCCAGGCTCTAGGTGCTTTACGGTCTCCCTCTCTTAGTACATGCTTCCAGAGCACAAGTCCTTTTCCTCTGGTGGCGAGCCAGCAGTTTGGCTGGTGTGTCCCCCACTTAAGGACCTGGTCGCTCAGTTCTCTGGTCTCAGTTTCTGGTTCCAAATTAAGTCTTTCTGTAGCACCGTCAAAGATTACTGCTACTCCCAACTCGGGACTTGCCAAACGGGTTTTTAGTAATTCCGGTTTCCTGGATTTTATTGTGCCAATGCTCCTATTTGAAATGGTGTGACCAAGATTACAGATATCTGGATCCAACCGATAATCTTAACATTAACCAATACAGATCTAGTTTTTTCAAAATCATCGTCCATGAGATTCAAACTCTAGACCTGCCATTTGGGGGTGTGACAACTCCACATATTTTTAAATCTTGTATAGTTTATAATAATACTATTAGGTTTTTTTTCTTTTGTTGTTTTATCTTTTCAAAATTTGTGATTTATTTTTTTTTAGTTTATTCTTTTTTTTTTTGGTAATTTTATAAATTTGTTGTTTTTATTTTTCTTACTTTTGTCTTGTGCTTCTTGAGAAGAAGGAAGAAGTAGAAAAGAAAATAGTTCTGATATAGTAGCTAAGTGAGTTTTTAAATATAACACTATATATAGAACCTATTGACAAATATCAGTGTGATAACTATACTTGGGTATTATTAGAGCAGCCAGATATTAGCCTAATATATAAATTAGTAAACCTGTAATCAAGTTACAAATTTCTAATAAATTAGTACAAGGTTAGTAAAGAAAAAAAAAAATAAGAAAAAGAATAATTATTAGAGAAACATAAAATTTTACACTTACTTTCTGTTGATTTAACACATATATAACCTAACAAAAAAATGAATAATAGATAACAGATAAGAGAAAGAATAATTATTAGAGAAATATAATTTATTTGTTCATTGACAATAAAATATATTGATCTTTTTTTATAAATAAATTCTATAATTACCATCTATTAAGCATGTAGCATAACAAAAAAGTAAATAACAAATAGCAGATAAGAAAAGGAATAATTATTAGAAAAATATAATTCATTTGTTTATTAATATTAATTTTTTTTTATAAATAAAATTCTACACATACATGCTGTTGATTTAACATGCATGTAGCATAACAAAAAAGTGAATAATAGATAACAGATAAGAGAAAGAATAATTATTCGAGAAATATATTTCATTGTTTATTGACAATAAAATACTATATATATGAATTAAATTACTAGTCAGTGAGTATATAGAAAAATGAATTTAAATTAAAAGTTTATAACAATTTATATAGTAACTAAATGAAAGTTTCTTATCTGTTAAATTATTAGCTGGTGGTGACCGTGAGTATAAAGTTGATATGGTGAATTGAAGTTTACAATAAACTGTAATTAAATGAAACCTTTTCAATTAATTATATATGAATTAAATTATTAGCGAGTGAGTATAAATCGATTTTAAATTAAAATTTAACAACAATTTATATAGTAACAAAATGAAACTTTCCTACATAAATTAAATTATTAGAGGATCGTGAGTATAAAATCAATTATAGGTTAAAATTTTTAACTTGTCTAATATTATTATATATGAATTATTTATTAGAAGGTGAGTATAAATTGATTTAATAAATTAGAAATTTGAAAATAATCTATAATTAAAAGAAACTTTTTAATTAATTATTTATGAATTAAATTATTAGTCAGTGATTATAAAATCAATTTTACCATAAATTCAAATTTTATAACAATTATATAGTAACATATAAATTAATTACTAGATGGTGGTGACCGTGAGTATAAACAATAACCATAATTAAATGAAACCTTTCCAACTAATTATATATGAATTGAATTATTAGCGTATGAGTATATATCAATTTTAAATTAAATCTTCACACCAATTTATATAGTAACTAAATGAATCTTTTCTATATATACTAAATTATTAGTTGATAGTAAGTATAAAATCAAATTATCGCGTAAAAAATTTTTTTTAACTTGTCTGATTTTATTATATATGAATTATATCAGCACGTGAGTATAAAGTTGATTTATTAAGTTGAAATTTTAAAATAACCTGCAATTAAATGAAACCTTTCTAATTAATTAATTATATTTGAATTAAATTATTAGTCGTGAGTATAAAATCAATTTTAAAGTGAAATTTTATATAATGACTCATACAAAATAAATTATTAGCTGGCGATATAAAGTTTATTTAATAAATTGAAATTTACAATAATCTGTATTAAATGAAACCTTTCTAATTAATTATATACGAATTAAATTATCAGCTGGTGCGTATAAATCAATTTTTAATTAAAATTTATAACAATTTTTAAATAGTAACTAAATGAATCTTTTCTATATAATTATTAGTTAATGGTGAGTATAAAATCAAATTATAGATTAAAAGTTTGTAACTTCTTCATTTTATTATAATTAAAAGTTTGTAAAATATAAATTGATTTATTTTAGCGGGTGAGTATTAAATGACTCACTAAATGAAAACAATTTTAGATTGAAGCTTTATAAAATAAATTTATAAATGAAATATATAATAATACATAATTAAATGAATCTTTCTCGAATCATTAACCAGTACCAGGAAATGGACCAGTAAATGTGAATATAAAATTATATATTAATACTGTAGTTAAAAACTTAATTGATTAATTATATAAATTGGTTATATTAGCCGTAAGTATTAAACAAATTTATAATTGAAATTTATGATGATATAAGTATAATTAAATAAGACTTTCTCAAATTATACAGTAATTACAGTAACAGTGGTAACCAAGGTAACAGTAGTAACAATACAATAACAATAACGGTAGACAATATGGTAATGGTAGAAAATACGGTAACAGTAAACATTACGGTAACGGTGAGTTAATTTATATATTGAAATTTTATGATGGTCAAAAACTTGTCTAATTAATTCTATATAAATTAAATTAATTATATTACTGTATTAGAGCAGTAAATATTAAACAAATATATCATAATAGTTAATAATTAAATAAAACTTTTAAATCAAAGAAAATTTTATATTTGTTTATATATTAAATTTATTTATTATTATATTATTAGATAGGCAGTTTTGTACTGCATACTGTATTTGATATTTAGAATTATATAAAAGTAAGTTTTTTTTATAATATTAGCGTTTGTTGATTTATGTAAAAAAAATTTATTTGCTTATTGTAATTTTTAAATATCGCAGTTCTTTATATAGAGTTAAATTAGCTTTAAATTAAATTCATTATAATTTGCATAATAATTTACTATATTAATTATGTTATTATTAACTATTCTGATAATATATAGCAGTAGTAAAGATCATAACAATTTATATTTGATAGTAATATAATTTATAATACCCTGCCTTACTATTTGTTGTTCATGTCTACCTTCATTATAATTTCCCACGAGATCATATCATGACCGGGAATCTTCCATGAGAAGATTCCCGGTCACAAATAATCACACGAAAAATTATAATAAAGGTAGGCATGAACAACGTAAGGCAGGGTATTATTCATGAATTTCCTGTGAGGAGTTAAAAATTACAACAGAGATTCCGATGATCATATGATACAGATGGCCCGAAGGGCCATATGTTCATCGAGAATCTCTGTTGTAATTTTTAAGCTCCCAGGAAATTAATAATACTAATTTTTGCAAAATATATATTTTTTTTAAAAAAAAAATTATAATTTATATAATAGATTCCTATATTGGTCATTTTCACTTTATGTGGTACTTGTATTTAAATGTAAATAATTTTTATGCTCATCGAGAATAAATAGTAAAGATTCACGAAATGTAAATCTTTTGATTAATAAATGTTCTACGTATTACCATCTCGAATAACATAAAACAGCGATAAATTTAATGACTTATTTTAATACTCAATAATTGTTCTTTTGTTCTTTATACTTACAAACTTGAGATTGCGAATAGTTGAAGTCGAATAACCTATTTTAAATACTTAATACACATATGCTCTAATAAAATTAAATATCATTTATTTTAAATACTTAGCTCAATAAATTTTATCTATAACTTACACGATAAATTAACGCGAATAAAACAAATACTTAAATCAGCTTTGAATTTGTGGACTAGTATTTAAAATTCGCTATGTAAAAAATTTTGATATTGGCAAAATAACCGAGAAAACTCTATCATGGCTAAGTTTAGATTGGTAAGAAAAACGTAATATACAGATGCAATATAAGGTATATTATTTAAAATAACAGTCAAACGTCATGGACGCGCAAAAATTTATATTTTAAATTTTTAATATAACAAATCTCAACGGTAATAGAGCCAGAATATAATCAGATAGCTTTTGACTGAATTTTTATTTTTCTTTACATTTTTTTACACATTTCAAATTATTAGAAATAAAAAAATAAATATAAAAAGAAAAAATCCAGAAAATATATATAAAAGAAAATGAATCACTCATGCCACAAATTACATAGTACTATTGAGATCAAAAAAAGAAATTTTCGAATAGCCAAAAAATGCAAAATTTTCCTCAAAACTGAGTAACAAAGAATTTCTCTTCAAAAACCAACTGAAACAACAAATTTCCAAACAAATTAGATAAAAAAGTAACACCAAGTTATTCAAAGCGCTTCATCTTTTTATGTACTGTTTGAACTACTGTAATTTTCTAAAACAATAATGAAATAAGATTAATGTCTATAATGCATAATTAAAACGTAAACCGAAAAAAAAAAATTTACCAAAAGAAGATCAAATTGTATTAGTACAATGTAGACCTTAAATTTGGTGGTTCAATAATAATGAGCATTCACTTTCGTTCTGCGATAAAGAGGAGAGGCGATACGAGATAAGAATCACTAAGCTTTTTCTCAAAACTTTCCAAGATCATCATGTAAGTTGGTATAGAGCACGCCACTACTAGACCGAATTTGATTTTCTAATTGATTTAGATACTCATAAGTCATTAAGTCTGTACTATATATCCAAATAGTAAATCAAGTTAACAAGATGGATGTGGCACAACTTCATATTAATAAATAATGGACCCGTAAAAGCGATGCTTAATAAAAGATCCATTTATCCAGCCAGCCAAACCAGCTGTATCAACTCTTCTATTGCAATCAAAGAAGCCTTGAACGAGCAATCAGAGCTTAAACCTTGAGGCTTTTTTTATTGTCATAAATTCTTCAATTAATATACTGTTTTCATATAGTTGTTGGTGAAATAGACATCTAGCGATTTTCTCTTGTTGCTCATCTATGAGTTCGGCCAACTCTTCAACTAAGGCAGCCACTTCTCCAGCTTCTGCATATATCTTATTACGTGCTAACCATTCTAATTTTTTGTTGTTCTCTTGAACAAAGGAAATAAGTATATCTAACGTTTCTTCAGGGACGTCTTCCATCTTGAACATACCTTTAATAAAATTAATCATTAATGTTATACGCTCAAGGCGAAAACTCAATATTTAAAAAAAAATCATTAGCTTACCGTTTCCAGTTCCATGATCTTTGTTTTCTCCTAAATCTATATCCAAAACTATACCAAAAAAGTTGACGTAAGTTCGAATAAATCAAAAAAAAAAGGTTAAAGAGGAAAACCTATTTACCAAGTGCCTTTTCAAAAAGTTTTGATAAAAGAAAAAGGACAATAAAGCATAAGACAATAGAAAACATTTTTCTTTTTTTTTTTTCCTTTTTTTTTTGTATGAGCTTCTGTTAGAGGTTTAGACTGAGAGATTTTTTTTTTTGTATGTGGTTACGATTTGTTAAAGGTTTTTAAGACTAAGAGAGACTTGTGAGAAAGAAAAAAAGGATATTTATATCGATAATTGAAATATGAACAACGTCATTGTGACCTTGATAGTTGAACAGATTTCCATAAAAAAGTCATTTGACATATGATCTGCTTTATTTAGCAAACACCATCACGTATTAGGGAGTGCCGTTTATTACATAATTTCTTTTTATAAGCAGGCCGGACTCCTCCCTCCTACGTAGATGATCAATCATGAGATTTATATTGTATACAAATAGTGATACGTAGGCTACTAACCCCTTTTAAATTACGTAATAATAATAAACAGCACTCCTCTTACCGTGACCATAAGTATTTACTCATGAATTTTATTCATGACAGAAATGTTTCATAACGTTTAATAGCTCATAAAAGATTAATGGTTCTAGATCGCGCCTCTATTCAAGTTACTTTGGGATGTTAACATATTTAATACGTAGCTTTTTAGGAGATGGGAGTCAAAAATTTTTTTTATTTAAAGAATACAGTATCTGAAATTTATATATTAGAGGGGGAATTAGCCCATTTAAAACCAATTCCCCTAAGGGTGTAATCCATGATGTACGCCTATATAAGAATATCGATTTACGCATGTGTTTTACAATAAGTTACCGAGTCGGTAACAATAAGTTATCGGCTTCGGTCAACACCAGAAACTTAATTTGGTCATCGGTAATTTCCGTTTTCCCAAGGTTTATGATAATACTTGTAAAAAATTTGCGTGTATAAACCAATTATTAATAACGTTGCAACCTAAATTTTTCTGAGTAGATTTATGCTGAAAGATTTGCAAACACGCAGAATTTATCGTTATAATCAAAGGAGTTTTAACAATATAAGGAAAAGATTGATTAAATTGGGTTTATTTTTACCGATTTCGTTTAATTAATATATACTGTAAACATCTATTTAATTATGCATAAATCCAACCTAATTCTGACTTCAGATACCGTTAATTGTTATGTTAAACTTCTCAAATAAGAGATCTACTAGTGAATTCTCAAACTCCTATTATTTGTGCTTCACTTCCTTTTATTTAAACAGTACTAGCAGGGATGCTAATCAGCTTCTTCGGATCTATTTATTAACCAGTTTTTACTATAATAATAATAAATATACCAATACGACAGAGTAAATTTGTAACACAAGAAATTGTATCGACAATTTTTGCCAGAATCAGGCGTACATCACGAACTTTTTTTTTTATAAGACCACTAGGTAAAATACTAAATGAATCTACATAATCTTATATGATTAAAACATAATATCTTACAAATATTTTATGAATTCTATGGACCTTCAGTAATACTAGACAAAAAGAAGCATAAATTTATATAAATTGTTAAGTAACTTTACGCTTACATAAATTTATATCAAACAATTACATAATATTATTGTCATTTATGTAATGCTACGTAAATATATGGACCTTCGAAGTTTGTGGTGTAATATTCAAATGATAACCCAAAATTTTAACTATGAAGCCCAGTACGTAAAGTCGTGCTTAAAATTACGCCAGAAATTCCAATATTTTGTAATAGATTTGTGCACTGATGATACGACTTGATTAAATATACTTTTTATGAGGTTTTATCTTTATAAATTACTTTATTCTTAGCCTTAACACGTTTTATTTAATTTCAGTAAATAGATGGTTGTGTAACAACTGCGTTCTATTTTTGCTGATCTTTTACCACCGGGTGGTACCTAGAATAATTATTTTTACCATTTATTTTATAAATTTCTATTGATTTTTCTGATTGAAATTACGTACTCAAAATTCATGTTAATAACTATTTCAATACCTGATGCCATTGTGTATCTCCATTCAAAATTTTCGTGCAATAAATGATATAATACCCTGCCTTACTATTTTGTTGTTCATGCCTACCTTCATTATAATTTCCCACGAGATCATATCATGACCGGGAATCTTCCATGGGAAGATTCCAGGTCACAAATAATCACACGAAAAATTATAATAAAGGTAGGCATGAACAACGTATGGCAGGGTATTATTCATGAATTTCCTGTGAGGAGTTAAAAATCACAACAGAGATTCCGATGATCATATGATACAGATGGCCCGAAGGGCCATCTTTATCCTATGTTCATCGAGAATCTCTGTTGTAATTTTTAAGCTCCCAGGAAATTAATAATACAAATTTATAAATTCCATAGTTTACTACTTTAAGTAATTTGTAATTTAGTCTGCCGTGTAAATTTACTAAAATTGTCCCTTAAGGACTCTCATTATTTGCATACTAAAATACCATTAAGTATTTATTTGTTTCTGCATATTGTGTTATTCCGTATATGAGAAGTCTAGAAATAGGACAATTAAACCAAAAAAATTTTTATCAAATTTGATTTGGTAGTTGTTAAGATATTTTAGTTTAAAATTTTAAGAAAGTTACTAAAAATGATTTGTCCCATTTTCTATTGACCACTATAATTAATTTACATTTCATAAGACTTAAAGTTTAGCACCCCTTGAACGTGTGCCAGGTTTGTGGCGCAGATTTCCTTAACTACGAATCAGATTTCAAGATCAGGTGTAACCTAACATGATCAAGAAAATCCAAAACAAACGTTCATTTTGTCAAAAGTGCTCTAACAAAAAGGGATATAAAATCTCTCACTAACCTCTAAACCTAACTTTAAAGAATTTTTGCTGCGCCATAAACCTGGCACACATTCAAGCAGTGTTAAAGCTTAAATAATTCAATAAACTATTAAATAAATGATAAAATCAACAAACTAATTTCTTTTAAAATTTAAATATTGTTTCTTTAGAACTGGTCAACATCTTAAGCGCAACTGGATGGTTCACGCGCTCTTACATAATTATAATAAGTTTTCGTATGCCATTCAACCATGTTACTGAATATACAGAGCCAAATCATTCTTTATCAATTTCTTTAACATTTCATTTAATGGAATTCAATCAACTACATTCTCATTCAAAAGTTCTAAATCGATATTCTACGTGTCCATCCTTGAACTGTTATATCATTCCAGACACCATACTCCAAATGACTGTCTTTATTACAACGTGTTCTTTATAACCATCATCATAGATAACGATAAAGATGCATGCTTATTAAAAAGTTGAAAAATCCAAAAAAATTCAAGTGGGTCACTTTGAATAAATGTTTAAAATTTGCATGTTTATTACGTATCATTTCCTAATATTATGCCTATGCATGCGTGTGTTTATTTATTTATTTATTTTAACACGATCACAATACACAAGCACAGAAGCGCTGGCCATCAATCAGGTGTACGTATTTGCACACATTATTTTCATTCTTCATCACTATACGCCTCGTATCACCTATGCTTGGTATTTTCCTGATCGAAGATTTTCTAAGCCAATTGATAATCCCGCATAACAATTATAATATATACTGTATGTGATGCTTAACAAATATTGACACAATGAGGTTCACTATAAAGCCATACAAATTCGTGTTATCTACATTACACTTGTCCTAGTATGATTGATTGTCGAACAGGCTTGTGATATGTATGCCATATGAAAACAGGTTTTAAATTTTGGTAACGAAAATCGTTTAAAGAATGTAAGTACAGAAAACCTCCCTAGGTGCACACTATAGAGACAAAATATTCAATAAGCAAATTTAGAGAACAATAAGAAAAGTGCATTTATAAAGGTCAAGTATATATTTTGGCTATAATTTGAATGTGCATTTTAGAGGTTGTGCATTTAGAGAGGGCCATTTTGGTGATTTTACTGTATTAATTTTCTGATCTCGTTAAAATATAAAATAAGCAAATGAGTTTAATAAATAACAATATAAGCGAATCTTGATTATTGTTTAAAGGTCAATTCAGCAACTAGTTGATTACTTTTTATTATACAGACATAAAAAATTTTATATGAAAAAAATAGTTACATATCTTGCTTTTAAATTGTTAAATTCTAGTTAACAGGTTCTGTCGTGCTTCACAGTTTTTGATTGAAACGTTCAACCTCTAATTGTGTTTCATAACGTACTATATTTCATTTTCGGTTGTGACAATATCATAATAATAATCACGTAATGCATCATCATTAGAAAAAAAAAAAAGCAAACAGAAATCCATAAAATAAATTGTAATTATGCATTGATACATATTTTTTTTTCGAATGTTAAACATTAATAAATGTCTTTAATAAGCTGCAAGTAGAAATGAAAAATCAAATCCAAATACCAAGCCTTAAATTTTCATAAATACAATCCGTGTTTGATAAAAATAATTCGAAGAAAATAATAATATTTTCTAAGATGCTAATAAAGTAAAAAAAAAAAAGAAGATTTATACTAAGAAATTTTAAACAAATTTCATTCTATATATAAGTAATTTTTTCTAAAAAATGATATTTAAGTTTAAAGTTTTACTACTACAGACAGAAGATTTTAATCTATGCCAAAAATTTTATTCAAAATTGGTTGTGTTCTCGTAAAACTTTATTAATAATATTTTTATTGCTATAAAAATTTTTTCGTATAAATCTCATATAAAAATAATTAATATTATACTCTAAATAACATTTCAATTGCAATTTATGCCTTTAAAGTAATTGGTCAATAATCTAAATATTAAACAAAATAAGTATAAATTTGTATATTTATAAATATGTTTAACATTGTAATAGCGTTAAAATTGAAAGTTGAAAAAATCGATTATTTGGTTAGTTGACAACTAATCGATTGAACTTTTTAGATACCAACTAATCGATTAATCAATTAATCGACTAATCGATTAGTTGCAACTAATCGATTAGTTATAACTTACAATTAATCGAAAAATCGATTAATTGATTAATTGCAACTTAACAATTAATCGATTAATCGATTAGTTGCAACTAGTTTGTCAACTAAAAAAATAATCCTCAACTAATCGATTGGCAACATCTTGGAGAATTGTAACACTACTTACCAGAAGGGAATATTAAAAGACTCGATAGGTTTACTTATAAAAGAAATTTCTATTGAAAAATTATAAATAGTTTTAATTATTTACGACATAACATTTATTTTTAAATAATTTTTTGAATTATACCTTTAAACGCATTTGATATTTTTTGTGTGTTAATAATTTTGCTAGTGTACATATGATCAGGATGATTTTGAGGAATTATTGGCAATTTTTCAATAATTTTATTAGCATTTAAAAACTGTTTTTTGATTTCATTTTCACCATCCGAAGCTAACTCGCAAAACCAATAATCAATTTCATTATAAATTTCTCTAGCACTAGGTCGTCCTTGTAGATCTGAGCCCATACATCTCTTTGCCAATTCGACATAACAATTGGGAATTTCAGGAGTAAACTGTGGTCGTAATCCTTTGCAAATCTTGATTGCAAGATCGGTATCGAATTTATGTCCATCAAAAGGCCTTTGTCCGGTTGACATTTCTGTCATAATAATACCAAATCCATAAATATCTGCTGCTTGTGTAAACTGCTGTTTGCCTAATAAAACTTCAGGAGCTACATAGGGCATGACTCCATAAATTTCGCTTTTTGAAATACATTCATCATTCTTTCTAGACAATCCTAGATCTGAGATATGAGAATTTGCAATTTCATTAATGCTTTTGTCTAGCAAAATGTTACCATTATGAAAATCAGCATGAATATATCCTGCATAGTTGTGAATACTCTTTAACTCCTTTGAAATTTCTTTAAGTATTTGTAATTTAGTCTGCCATGTAAGTTTACTAAATTTCTCTATTAAATATTTGTAAAGGCTTCCATTATTTGCATACCGAAATACCATCAAGTATTCATTTGTTTTTGTATTTTGAGTTATTCCATATATTGCGAGCTTACTAAGATTTAATTTACATTTCATAAGACTTTTAAACTTAAACAATAAATTAATTCAATAAACTATGATATAAATTATAAAAGAAATAAATGGGCTGAGTGCTAGAAAAAGGACCGAAAATGACAAAATAAAAGATCTTCAGAAAATCAATTTTTGTGTTGTAAATCTTATAATTGATTATAAGAAAACACAAACTTTAAAGAACTATACTGCAAAATTTTATTAACACAACTACCTTTGTGTCTTAAGTAAAAAAAGATCCTAGCCTTATTCTAAATTAATTTATGTGAAAAAATCTATTTTGAAAAAATTGTCATTTTCGGTCCTTTTTCCAGCACCTAGCCCAAATTAACTTACTTCCTTTAAAAAATCAAAATTGTTTTCCTTGGAACTGGCCAATGTCTTGGTGCAACGATGCTGAATGGTTTACGTGCTTTTACATAATTATAATTATTACCATCAACTCTTCGTATGCCATCCAACCAGGTTGCAGAATATACAGAGCTGAATCTCCTTTACCAATTTCCTTAACATTAGTTAATCTATTATATGGAATCCAATCAATTAAATTCTCATATTCAAAAGTTCTAAATTGAAATTCTTTGATCAATCATCAATATCTTCATTTCTACTTGTCCATCCTCGAACAGATATGTCAGGATCACATGTCAGACACCATGCTTTAGACGTATTATAGTTATTACAGTGTGTACATTTGCCGTATTTAGATTTCCTTTATAATTATTATATATTTTTTATTATCTTCAAAAAGTTTATTGTGTTTTTTAAAATTATACTCACCGATTAAATAGAATAATAATTTGAAATGTATGATGATGGTAAATAAGTATTTATGAGTAAGCATTTTATGAACATGATTTGCTGTTTTTAATTTCATCGATTAAAAATTATACTCACTAACTAAAGGTAATGGGTAATTGTAAATAATATTGGTGAAGGTATTTATGAACGTAATTGTGAACGTAATTTGTTGTTTTAATTCTACCAATTGATAAATCATCTTTATACTCACAAACTTAAATGATTTGAAGAATATTGGATAACAGTAAATAAGGATTTATGAATAATCGTGATTTGTGAATATAATTTGCTGTTTTTAATTCCATCGATTAATAATCATCTTTATACTCACTAACTAAAATGATTTTAAGAATATTAAGTAATGTAAATAAACAACGTGATTTGTGAATTTGTTTGCTGTTTTAAATTCCAAAGATTAATAAATCATCTTTATACTTGCTGAATTGAAAGAGTATTAGATAATAATAAATAGGTATTTATAAACATGGTTTGTGATCATGATTTGCCGTTTTTAATTATGCAGCTAACAAATCACCTTTTTACTCACCCACTAAATTAAATGATTTGAATGATATTAGGTATGATAAAAAATATTTTATGGATAAGTATTCATGAATAGTACTACAGACATTTGCCAGGTCAAGAGTAGTTACCTCCACGTCAAACGTTATGGCTATACGTCACATTTTGACGTGACGTATAATGTGACACATGACATATAGCCGTATGTAGTGCCG
>CAJVPU010001145.1:0-13807 GCA_910591775.1 Dentiscutata heterogama | reverse complement strand
TATTTTATTAACTTCTTCGGGCTAATTCATGTAAACAATCCCGGTTGGTTGATTTACACAGTTTTAGACGACCCCCAGAATTCGTAAAAAGTTTTGTCGGTCAGAAAATACTACTGAGAAGACTTACTCATGATAGAACTTGGAAAGAATCAGAAGAAATTGTAAGTGTTGTAAGAGAACGTTTTACTCTTCTGGAAGAGATTTGGATTAACCTGGCCTTCAATTCCGAACTTGCAAAATCGTTAAGGAACATCATTTTATTGTCGATCCTGGCAATATTAAAAAATCTCCCTTCTAGGTTGTTCTCATTCATTATCACTTCAGAACGACAAAGCATTGCTAGTTCTGATAGGAAAGGCGAAGGACAGGGAAGAAAACCAGATATTATGTTTATGGCAAACATTTAAGGGTTTTCTTTGAACGTATATACTTAAAATATTCGCAATTATATTATAACAGAAAAGATGGACAATGAGATAAAACTTTGGAGAGAGACTAATGATGGTATATATTGGGATTGCAAAGTTCTTAAATTGGAAAAAGAGCAATTCGGAATAGTTGGGGTGCAAATAGCAGAGAATATATTGCATCTGAATTCTTGTCAAAGATAAAGCTGATACCCATATATATTTTCATATACAATCAACTAAAATCCCAGTACAATTATCAAGTGTAGAAACTGTAACTAAGGGTGTTCTCAAGCATCTTAATCAACCCGTCGGGATGGATCTGAAGGTTAATTTTTATTAGTGGAAAATAGTCTAACGAATCAATTGTATTGATTTTTCCAATGAATAAAACACGTAACGAAAGTTTAATACGTCAGAAAGAAAAATTTTATTAGCGGAAGTTCGTTTAACCGACCAAGGTTATTTATCATTCCAATCAACAAGAGATAGGGATAGAGGCCCAGACGTCCTTTTTTGGGATCCGATCAACTCACCGACAATCACTTCGTAGACATTTCACCGACAATTACTTATCGACAAGTTCATTTCACAGACGGTTTATTTCACCGAAGCTCATTTTACAGGCAATTCTGGTCATCATCATTAGGGTCAGGTTAGAATTAGGGATGTAAAATTACTGTAATTTTGTGTAATTTTACGTAATTTTGAATGAGTTACAATTCGGATATCTTATTACTTATGCCAAAAATATTCGCCGCAAATAAAAAAGGCACGTTTTTGTGTTGTGTTCTGTTGGTTCGTAGTAAATTCTGAAAAAGAAGTAACAGAATTTGGAGGTGTGTTGATTCTTTATCCTTTCGTTGATCCATCGTTTTCATTAATTTATTTTTTATAATGCTAAATGGTAGTAAGGATAAAGACGTTTGCTCAAGCATCAATTGCAATCAATATTTTAATTTTCATAATACTTGAGCACCAACACGATCATAAATTAATCCATTGTGAAGATACATGAGCATATTTCAATCATGTCATCGTCCATACTATCGGTCTTCAACATCATACTATTGGTTCTCAAAAATGGTCAAATTAATAATGCCATAATGGTTGAGCACTATTTCAATCACATCGAGCGTGCTGCTTGAGAACACCCAAAGTCATATCAACCTTCGTAATGACCAGATGACCTATGACAGGACATAAAGGTCATATAGGTCATTTAAGGTCATCGGTTCTATTCTGGAGGTAGCCAATTTTCAAAATAACGCCCACGATCGTTATTTCGCGTTCATACGGTACACGAACGAATTGGTGCAAATATTAAAAAAAAAGTGTATTTAAATAAATTACTTTTTGTTTGTATATGTAATTGATATACAACCCTTCAAATTATCATTTTACATCTAACCAAAGTTCTATCTCTAATTGTAATTCATAAATACCAGATGTGATTTTTTTTTCATTAAAGTTTTAAGATATCTTATATCGTTCAGGTTTAGTAAACGCGTTTTTCCTACAAATGATGGAAATTTTTAATATAACTTTATTTTTGAAGGTGTTTGAAAACCCGAATTATAAAAGGTCTACCAATACCTAAGTGTTTAACAATTTTTCGAACTGATAAACTTTCTAAAATTTTTTTCAATTACTGTATTTGCCAACGAAGATGCTTTAAAGTATCGTATTTCTTTCTGTATTCAATCAGAGTTATATACTAATATATCAGTCAGGAAAGACATTACACCAAGTGATAAATTATAATAATAAAAACATATAAATTTACTATAAGCTAAAGATTCTTTTTAACCTACATATTAATTTATTTTTGAATTTTGAATTGAAAATAGTAGAACAAAATCACTGAAAACAATTTTATGTCTTACTATTATATTTGCATTGGCTAAGTTTTAATTGTTGGAGAAGATATGTTTGACCGATATTTTCGCTCAAAATTTAAAGAAAATTTTGCATAATTTATTTTGATAATCGTTTAAATTTTTTTAAACATTTGAGCAAAGTTATTTTAGCAACTACTAAGTCAAATTTAATAATTCTTTTTTTATTTGAATTCTATAAATTCATAGAATTCAATTAAAAAAAGCTTATTGAATTTGGTTTTGTGGTTGCAGAGATATCGTTTAATCAGCAGGGGGTATGTTATCAAGCCGGCCGGGTCTATTTAATAGTTTTAAAAGTTTTATGTAATGAAAACCAAGCAATTAAATTTTTATGGCCTAATATATAGTTTTTTACCCAAAGAAATTGATAAAATAAATATTAATATGCAAATAGAAAGCGTGATATTACAGTATAAATTATATGCTTATAAAGAGAAAAAAAAAACAAAAAGAGGAGCAGACATTATCAATCGTAACCTATGCCTTTTCCAACGTAAAAAGAAAACAACATTAAAACAAACATAATGCTTGCTTGATGTACATTAAACCTAATATCATTATTATTCATAATAAAATTAATATTATTCCTAATATCATTTCTAACATCATTTCTAAGAATATTAATTGCAAAACTTTTTCTACGCTTAAATTGAAGCTCATCAATTTCAGCAACATAAATTCCACCTCGACTATTATAACTTTTTCGATTTGATTTATAATCTTTAAAAAAAAAATCACTAGATCGTCTATATTTAGACTCAGGCGTATAACTCAATCGACTATAAGTCACAAATTTAATTGGCATAATATCGCCCTTTAATTGTCTGGATGTATAATGGAATGACCGGCATTTTTTTTTTTTTTTTTTTTTTTCTTGTGATGATAATGTTGGTGACATTTCCTGTTCTGATGAGGACTCTTCTTCTTTATTCTTTTCATTCTTTTTAATACCATGAAATGAGTAAGTTAATATTTAAAATTTATAAAAATAGTAAATAGTAAAATAGTTTCATTTTTACCTTACTTTTAAAAAAATTTTGTTCTACAATTGACTCATCTTGAAACTCTACTGATTCGAAACTTCCTAGAGAAAGGTTTGTTTATAAATTCTTTCATTTGCAATTTGACATAGTAAAAAATAATTAAAAATTACCTTCTGATTGCTGAGATAGCTGATCTGTAGCAGTTATCTTTGGACTAGTAACTGCTGCTTTCAAATGTTTCAATTGAAAATCATCTCTTTCGTAGACATCATTATCCTTACTAACAAGTGTAGAATCTGCTGAATCTGTATTAGATATTTCGTTATCTTCCACTCCGTTTATTGACGAATTTTCATTTAATGGAGTTTGGGATTCTGTTGAACAAACATCATAATCATCATCATCTTCTTTATTTTTTGTAATTCTAACATTTATTACTTCAACATTTAATTCTTCTGGCACAGTGATTCTTAAATCAGTATATCTTGGTGGCATCAATTCAATTTTTAAACCTTCTGGTGCAACTGATACATCAAATCCATTAGGATACATTATCTTTGAAGTTTTGATATCAGTTACTCTATCATTAGAAATTTCAATAGCTAAATCATATTGATAAGTTTTGACATTAATTTCTTCACTTATAATTAAACCACTAGTATTCTTTACATATGGTGGATGTCCAATTTTTTTCAATATATCGACAACTTTTGCGATACATAATGGTGGTTGCAAGAAGACAGTTTTGATGATTGATGGAGGAATCGTTTCAAGTCTGATATCAATGTCAGTAATATAGGTAATTTCTATGTACGTTGTTAATTCTTCATCAACTCTGGGTCGTATTTGCCATCCAGCAATAGCTAAATTCGCTCGAACATGTTTTTTACTTTCAGGAATTAATGGATCAGCTACTGAAGTGCTAGCATGCCAAATTGTACCGGTTTCTGGATCATGTTCAATAATACAAACTGTTGCCAAGTCTCGTCGACTTTATAATTATTAATAAAATTGTTAATATTTTAAAAAGTATATAATAAAAATATTTTATATATAAATATGTAACGAAAACGATGTATCACCTGATCGGGAAGTTACGCTTCATCGAGAGTTTGGTTAAAAATTCATTTTGTCCCAACCGTTCAATGTTTACACCTTCGTCAAATCGATCATCCCCTATTTCAAAGATAAAGAAAGTTATAAATTATACAAAAAAAATGAATGTATATATATATTTTTTAAAAAAAATTCAATTTACAAAGTTTTCTCATCTCAAGTTCAGAAATGATCGACAGAATATCTTCTGGTTTATGTCTGCCAGTAATTTTAATATCACCGCGCGTCATCGGCATAGAATTAGTAATTCCTTCTCTTGTGTAAATATCTATACCTTGCTCTTCTTTATAGAATTCCCAACCGTCTAAATTACTTGCTAATGTTTTTAGTTTATATAGTACGTTGTTTGCAGAACCTTTATGACGATCCTTTTTTAATGATTGGTTTATCAAAGATTCTTCCAAAACCACGGATGGTGATACGAAAGATGGAGATACGTGAGATGGAGACGTGTGAGATGAAGATTCTTGAGGCGAAGATGTGCGAGACGGAGATCTGTGACTTGGAGATACGTGAGGCGAAGATAAGGGCAATATGGGCAAGGGCAATGCAGGCATTGGTGGTGGTTCAATAGGCGAAAGTGAAGATGATGTTGTAGACATTGATCTTTGAGAAGTTTTAGCTTGAGAGCTGTCGAGCGGAATTAATGGTAATATATTCTTGTCGTTTATTTTTTTAGATTTAGGTTTTTCATATAAAACATTACTATCTAATGGGATGTATTTAGGATCTTCAGGGATTGTTGCACCTTCCTTGAAAGTTATTTTACGTCTTGAAATCTTTGTCTCAATATCATCAATATTATTATTATTATTATATCTAACACTAGAAAGTTTCGGTGAAAGTATCGGTGAGCTAGCACTAGAAAGTTTTGGTGAAAGTTTCGGTGAACTAACACTAGAGAGTTTCGGTGAACTAACAGTAGAGAGTTTCGGTGAAGTAACAGCAGAGAGTTTTGGGGAAGTAACAGCAGGAAGTTTCGGGGAAGTAACAGCAGGAAGTTTCGGGGAAGTAACAGCAGAAAGTTTCGGGGAAGTAACAGCAGAAAGTTTCGGTGAATCAACAGCAGAAAATTTCGGTGAATCATTTGGAGGAGAATCTTGTGGCATAGTACTTATTATTTGTTGGTCATGCTTAATCAAATAATCTTCAATTCCACAAAGGACAAAAGACCTTCTAGACATAACTGTCGAGACAAGAAATTTTGGAGGCCAACCATTAACATTTACTTGATTAATGTAGATAACTCTTGTTCTAGGTGGAGCACTGGAAAGAGGTTCGAGAATCCAACCAGTTAATATCATTTCTGCACGGATTCTTCCAGAAACATGTGGGACCTTTGGATTATCAACGGAAGTTGCGGCAAAATAAATTTCACCTGTTGGAGTACATTCTATCTTTTCCACTAATGACAAGTCCCTTGGTCTAAATACCAAATTTAATCACGTGAGTAAATTTTACAGTAAACAAATTTGGATCAAAACTTTGAAATAAAAAATTACTTTGATCCAACTAATGCATGCATAACCATGTAAGTTGTACTTGTTGTATCATTTAAATTGTCAACAAGGTGACCTCCTTCGTACCTAGTAAAAAAATGTCGATACATTTCATAAATTAAAAAATTGACCAAAATAAAACAAAAATGGATAAAAATATGAAATATACCAATCGTCCCAAGGTTTTCTCATTCCAATAACAGTAAAAATTGCTTGTGGTGTAAAACCCACTATTTCGTGCTCACCCATGTACACAGGAACTTTGTTATCTAACATAGTTCCCGGCTTGGTATAAACCACAGTACCCCTTTTGTTGGTCATAACCTTCTTCCATCCAGGTCTATTTGCAGTATATTTCAAAGCCTTTATAGCATCTTCAGCTTGCCGAATATGATATTCGGATGATTGCGATTGCTTATAGAAATTACCTCTTCTAGGAGGAACGTTTGATACTAAATTTTCTTCGTTATAAGTGTTAGCAATAAAATTTTCATATTCTGAGTTTTGTTCCATTGTTTTTTTTTTTTTTACAAGTATATTTGTTTTGTTAAATTTCTTTTAATTAAGGAGACTTTAATTAACTTATAAAAAAAACTTTCAATTGCCTTAATTTGGGAATATGCTTGAATTAAAAAAAATTTTAAATTTCTAACGCTAAACGATAAGACACCAAAAACGTGGGTAATTGTTTTTTTTTGGTTTTTTTTTTAAACAAGACAATGATATTAATTACTTTGCAACAATTTTCATAATTATTCTGTAGATATCCTGGAAAGGCGTCCGATTGCATGAATTAAAAATTCGTCTTTATATACTAATTTTTTTCGGGTAATATATCCATTCTAAATTGATACTTTTTAGTAAGGAACTGCTAAAGATCATCCGACTGAATATATGATTAATGAATAACTAAATTTATTTATAAACGCGCGAAAGTCTTTGTGAAGATAATCATATGTTTACATGCGAAAATTACTTGTATGAATGAAGACCTTTAATACGTATCATCTATTATATCATTAAATAAATAACTTTTTTTAATTTATACCAGATACATATATATAAATTACGACCCTTGAAGATTCGTGTGACCTATCGGCATCTCCACAAAATAACGTAATATATATATATATTATTTTAAGACCTTTAATCTTAAAACTTATCATATTCGGCTTCACGTGATTTACAACATTTTTAATTCTTAAGGTGTGATCGATCGGGAAAAAAAGACGTCCAGGTTTTTTTTTTCAATTTAATTTAATAATTATATAATCTCATTATTCAATGAAAATAACCTTAACTAATTATACCCAAGCCAATTGTTCTGGTTGGTTAATTAAAAGATTTACAGTCAGCCCACCACAAGTGCCTCTCCAAAATGCACGCGCCAAGTATACCTTTTCCAAATGCACGCTAGATTTCATTCCCAAGTTTATAGGACTCTTTATAGAATGCTCTTTATAAATGCATATCTTCTCTAAATGTGTATTATATTCCCAAGAGGGGGGGGTACTTACGAAAGATCGACTTATATACTAGGATATCGTAGATCATACATGATAGAAAATATTTATATTTTTATATCTTTTTATTTTGAAGAAGACGACTAGATATTTCTTTATTAATAGTCTACATTAGCGTTAGCCAGTTTGATATACAAACCGATCAGATTCTTTGAAACCTGAGTTGTAAAATTCGCCACGTATGATCATCACATGAACCACATTTTATATAATAATCAAACGCCGATTTAATCTAACACAATCTACCGCTACGTACCGAATTTCAACGCAAGTTTCACTTTGTTCTATTTCTATTATAATTAGCAACGTTTTCGTGATTGAAATTACACCTGTACTTTTACCTGCTGGCAAAACCCGGACAAATCCAAAATTCCAAAAAAAAAAATTAAACAAAGTAATCTAATATTTTCAAATATATTATCTATAACTATATATATATATATATATATATAAGAATATATATATATACTATATATATATTTTGTTTAAACAAAAATTATTAATAAAGTTTTTGAGAGATATAGCCCCAAAAGTGCCAGTGATGTAATCACTTCACCAATCAGATAATACTATATATAAACATATTATTACTGATTGGTGGAAATGATTTACGTCACTAGCACTTTTGGGGTCGCCCTGGCTATATCATTTTGAGATATTAATGTTGCATCTAAAGTAGCGATTTATCTAAAGTAGCTACTTTAGATATATAAAGTAGCGCCTGACTAAAATTAGGCCCCTGAAATTAGATCTTCATGCATGCACTAAATCGTAATTCTAGCCCAGGGCTACTTTGCTACTTTAGATGTTTGGGAACAAATTCAAACTATAGTAATTTGGGATTTGGGCAGCAAGTATATTTGTATTGTTTATGCCGAATATTTCGTGTTCTACTTCAAAGCATTAAGTTGATCAGCAGACCTTCAACGGATGTTTCGTTAGGGACTATCAAACTGTCCATCGTAAATCTGAAATATATTATAAAGATCCGAAAGTAATATATATATTAAAAAGGGTATATGCTAAAGCTAGTAGTTTATAAATTGATATTTATTATCCGCATCTCCCACAGAATATATTTTGGTCGCTATACACAACTCACTTGTTATAGTGAATTCTCGTATAGTTAATTCTTGATAAAGATTCGACTTAGTGAAAAATTTTGAATTATCGAATTACTAAACTTCGACTCGACAGTGAAGTACATGTATGTACGTAGCATTTTCTCGATGTAATCTATGGTGAAGATTTTTTCTCAGTCTGATGACTTCACTGTAACGAGAATGAGTTATAAGTAAATATATTTTTGTTGTCTATACAAACATAATTATCAAATTTGACTATGGAAACCATTTGCACCATAAAATTATAAAGAATATTGTAGCGTTAGAGAACATCAGCACCGAATTATGAAATCTATACAAAGCTTATTCAATCTTATCTTTACTAACCTTTGTAATTACATGATGGGAGTATGCCCGAACCATGTTAATAAATTTAAAGGATAGTAAAAAGTTGTAATTGTTTTTATAATAAAGAAATAATTTTTAAACCGTTATAAAAATGTTTTTAAAAAAATAATCGTTATAAAAACGGGTTTATGATATTTTTTCTCTTCATAATGGGCTTATGATATTTTTTCTCTTCATAATGGGCTTATGACAAGTAATTGTAATGTCACAATAATGTTTTTTGCAAAAAAAATTTTTTAAAAATTTTCGAAAAAAAAATTTTTTTTTTGCAAAAAACATTATAATGACATTACAATTATATACTAGTCATAAGCCCATTATGAAGAGAAAAAAAATATCATAAAAACGTTTTTATAACGATTATTTTTAAAAACATTTTTATACCGTTTTTAAAATAATATTTCTTTATTATAAAAGCAAATACAACTTTTTGCAAGTTTCTGTAAAGAATAATGGGTTTTTTTTTTTTTACCGTTTAATTTAGATAGATATACAGTAAACAGCATAATTTAGCTTTTGTCAAATTTATTTTTAATAATTTGTATTACAAGTGTTAACATTAATATTCAAAATTATTATTTGCTATTGTTTCAGATATTTAAATAGTTAATACTAAATCAAGAAAAGTTTCGGATCCCGATTCGGATCCATTAATGAACCAAGTTCTGATCCATAATTTGTAATTCTGATGAATCCAGATCCGCATAGAGGATCAAGCATCGCTAGTATTTTTTTTTAATTTAAGATTAAAATTCCGATGATTTTTATCTTTTGTATGATAATCAATTTTGAGCATTATAATACTCAATCATACACTTCTTTATTTGAGTAACGTTAAAAAAATATATTATGAATTTCTTTATATTGCAAATAGTAATAAGAAGTTATAAAGTATCTGATGTTTCGTAGAAAAAAGGACCATTTATCTATTTGTCTAAAATAATATATGGATAGCGATGGGATTTTCTAATTTTCAATTGTTAACAGCAAATTGTTAAATTTAATAATAAAAACTTTATGTATTCAAAATCTATCGAAAATAGCTTTTAAATAATCATATATATATATATATATATATATATATATATACTATATATATAATGTATATATTATAGTGATGACACATTCGATAATTTCTAGGAAATATTAAGATTTATAATAAAAATCATTGGTTGTAACATCTTCGATAAAAAATCTTCTATACATATTGGATAATTCAATTATTAACTGCTTAGATTATTGTTAAATTAATATTTTAATTTTAATTTTTAATCGTTAATAATTACCGTATAAGTTCATATACAAGATTCCCCCAAATAGTAGACCCACCATGAATTAGACCCGGGTGCGAACCACAAAATCTTTATTATCGCTATTTTCGAAATGATTGAAATGATTGAAAATGGCAAAAAAAAATTTATTTGCCATTTTCAATCATTTCAATCATTTCGAAAATAGCGATAATTAAATGCAGTTCTTTTCAAATAGTTAGAATGCTTATTATAAATACAAAGTGTGTATGCACTTTAAATTTTTTCTTTTCATGATGTAATCTCTAGGAGTACTAGACCCGGGTCTACTAAAAAGTTTAAAAATTGGTGGAATGAAACAGACCCGGGTCTTGTATATGAACTTTTACGGTAATAGCTAGAGATTCTCATCGTTAATTCGGATTCACTTGACTATTACAAGTTCTAAAGTAATCGACAATATAAATCATTTGACAATTACAAGTCTAAGGTAATCATCAACTTCTCTAATTTATATTGTTGATTATCTTAGAACTTGTAATCCTTAATATATACATCTGATATTCGGTTGAATTCTGGCAGGGCATAAATACCTATTGATTTACCAGCCATTTACTGCGCCGATGCCTATTGTTTAAAGTTATCGTTTTTGATACACCAGAGTTAGAAGACAAGAGATGATCTTTTTTTTATTAACTTAGCCAGCTATGCCGAATTTTAAATATCGACTTAGTTAAGTCAATAAATAAGAATCAACTATAAACACTATAATCAAGGTCTGAATCAAAAATGTTACTTTTGGAGTGGCTGGTAAATCAATAGGTATTTCACGTCGGATAAATGGAACTCTACGCCAAGACATAAAAACACAATCGGTATATTAAATAAATGCTGTAATCACGACTTGTAATATATGAGTTAAACATACAGAAAATATTTTGTTGTGGATTCTATATTGAAGATCGATATGTTAATGAAATTCTGTTAGAAACAAAAAATATATTAATAACAAATATTTTTAAGCTATTAAAACTAATTTTAACTATTTGATATAACTTGTATGTTAAGTGTCGGAATGAGATTTAGAATGCATTTAGCAGTTAGGTTGATAATCCAAGTTGATACAAAATTCAAAAAGCAACTTATAATACTATATAATTGATAAATTTAATAGCAACTTAAGTTGATTTTAAATTCGATACTGTAATAAATCATGATATATTATCAAGATAAAATACAAATCTTTTATTATTTCTTTTTTTACTTCACTTTTTCATTTTTTGCAACTCTTTACCTATCTATTTTTGCTCCATAATGTATTCAAAATCCAAATATTTTAATAATGAGTCGGCAAATAGGCAACATAAAATCTTACATGAAAATTTTACAAAATTTAGTAAATACAACAATCGAGATACGAAAGATCGTTATTTGACAAAAAATACATTTGAATGCTATTTGTGTATATCTGGCATTTTTTGTTGTAGGTTTACTACTTATAGGAAGACCAGTTACTGCTTTTCTATCAATAATATTTCAATTTTCTGGATTTTTAATAAACATCACTATTACAAGTTTTTGATCTTTAGTAGTTTGCTTGAAAGTTCTCTTTGAAGGCATATTAATATACAAGATAACTTAAATAATATTTGCTAAGCTATATAAAAAAAATCCAAGTGAAAGTTATATAAAAAAAAAAAGATTTGCAAAACTCTTTCTCATTCCCCTGAAAATTATAGCAAAAAATAAAAACAACAGAAAAGTAAACAAAGTATTGATAACAAAACCTACAAAATAAGTATTAGTTGTAAATAGAGTATACTCAAGTACAAGCCCAAGCTTCTAAAAGTTCAGCTATAGTATACCAACATAGTACAAAAAAGTCTGAGTAGTAAAGATCCACTTCCTGACAACAACAGCTCCTTGGGAGCCCCTGATACCAAGTCACAACAAAAATCACTCCTCCAATCCGTCTCTGATATACTCTTCAGAACCAATACACCAACTACCGCTACTACAAATTCAAAAAATCCTCTAGAAGCCCTCACACTACCAAGTGCACCACCTGCTATAAAAAAAAACAACTCTAATAAGACTCGCCAACCTCACCCAAGATACAATCTATACACAAAAACAAAAAGTGGGTATTCTGGCTTACCCCTGACTATAGATCAACAAGGGTTATGTAACCCCAACACAATATCTACTAGTTAGCTATACAA
Source organism: Dentiscutata heterogama (assembly GCA_910591775.1). NCBI lineage: Eukaryota > Fungi > Glomeromycota > Glomeromycetes > Diversisporales > Gigasporaceae > Dentiscutata > Dentiscutata heterogama. The sequence continues at coordinate 1,434 of CAJVPU010001145.1, read as the reverse complement.
CACAACAAGCCCTAATTTGAGTAAACCCAAGCCAGTCAACTTGGATCTTATAGAAATATTCCCACAGTTAAATCAAAACAAATCTATGAAGATATTCCCACAGCCAAATCAAAATAAACCTACTATAGCCAACCCAAATCAGGCCAAAACTGAACTAGTAGCAACAACACAAATGGATATAGACCCAATCCAAATAGCTACTACAGCCCTACAAACAATAACAACCAATAACACAGCATTTTTATAGATACTTACCCACCCCAATTCTATAGTCAAGCACTCTAAGACACCCTGGCTTCTAAGACTTCCAATCTTCAAATCGAACCTATGCTCCTATGAAACCAACAGATCATTACTACAATAATACAAAGAAACCAACTATTCAACAATACAACTTGGCACAATGATGCAATACTAGAAGCCTTGCAAGATAACACAAAAGTTGTTGTATTCTTACATTACAAAGCTACTACTCAACCTACTTGTCACAACCTACCTGCATCAATCAATGCAAAATTTAACTACCTTGATACTGCATTCTTTAAATCTTTTACCAAGAATAAGCAAGCTATACCCCAACATCAAAGAGAGTTCGAAGCACTATTTAATTTAGCTCTAGAAAAATATAAAAGATATCATCAAACTCACTTTATCAACAAGAATAACTAAAATTAAATTATAGAAAAACTTAAAACAAAGATCACAATCGACTACATTATAAACATTGATTTTCTCAAAACAAACCTATATAAGATTACACACAAACATTTTTACTGCACCAATTTCACTTATATTAAAACCCCAAGCAGCTTTGAAGAGATTCAAAGAATGATTCATAATACACTAACTGAACAGTTACAACCTCTCTCAGATGCTAACTAAATTTAAAAAAAAGTTATCATTGCTTAAAAAGCCCAAAATTTTAAACAAATATTATCTTACTATGCTATTATCTTTTATTAATTTTTTTTTATAGCTTGATTATAATTATAAAAGAAAAAAATTGCAAGTAGTAGCTAAAAAAAGAAAAGAGAAAAATATATCTTCTTTATAGTTAGAAATAAGAAAAATTAAACTATTTTTTTCTTTTTTTACTTTTGTAATATTTACTATTGCTTTTTTTAGCTAGAAAATATAGTTAATATATACTCTTTTTTTTTTTTGCTAATAACCAAAATAATAAAAGTTTTGTACAAAATTCTTTGTATAGTTCATATATTAGTATATATAAGAAATCATAAAGTTTATATCTAAAAAGAAAAAATATTTACTGCGGAATATTGGTTAAAATGAAACAAAAATCTAAATATAACTTAGTATATTAAATATTATAGCTATCTCTTAAATTGTTTTGCAACCAAATTTGTCTGCAACTTTTTTTAAATTTTAAATTTTTTTAATAAAATTTTAAATATTGATTTTAGCTATATATTT
>CAJVPU010001144.1:0-13811 GCA_910591775.1 Dentiscutata heterogama | reverse complement strand
GAGAGCTTAAATAGGTAATCTCCTAGTTAGATTGCAGGTATGGCGGCTAGTGTAGAACCCAGGTGGACTACTTAAATAGACAACCAAAAGTTGTACGTGTGGCTAGCTGTACCTCATCATAATTGTAAACATTGTTAATTATCTAATAAAAAGCCCCGGCCATAGAGGTCACCTTAACACCGAAAAAAAAAAAAAACTAATTATACAAATACTCCTTAAAGTTTCTGACTTAACTTATAATAATATATAGATCTTATACTGTACCAACTTTTTATAATGAAAAAAGCTTACTAAATTTCTACCTGCTTTATATCTAATACATTATCTTATCCTCCTTATCCCAAACTCATAGAAGTAACAAACCTATATTTAATATTAGCTTTCTTGTAGCTTTGCCAACTATTTATATTCTGAATCTAATATCTGTTCTCCACTAAAACAAGCTTCTCTAAAGCTAAATATTTAGTTCATGATATGAATTAAATATAGTATATCTATTAACTATATATATTTTAACTATTTAAATCTAAATGAGTCTTAACTACTTTAGTAGATTTAAATCACAAATAAATCAGTTTGAGCTTTTATTTTTGTATATAATTTATATTTATTTGTTAGTATACAAATTAAGTTTCTATATAGTCTCATGTAATTACTTATATAAATTACTAAATAAAGATACAAGCAAGACCTTATCTTAATAACAAAAAAAAAATAAAACTTAATATAGCTATTTTATTTAACTAATAAAGTAACTAACAAATATAAAAAAAATAAGAAATTCTATTTTAAATAAGAAAATTTAAAGATAATCAAGAGAAGTCAAAGTCTAAGCTAAAGCAAAACAAATATAAAAGCCTTTTATACATATCTCAAGAAAAATATTTTTCAAACTAAGAACTTTTGTTAGTTTATTTTATTTTTAACTAATAAATTATTTAACTTAATCTTGCTTCAAAGCAAACTATTAGATATAATAGCTAAGATATTTAAAAGATACAATGTATTCTCTGCTTTATTTTATATTATTTTGCAAATCATATATATTTATAGGCATACATAACTGCAGCATTTATAAATCTATTAAAATGAAGTTTTTAATATAATACTGGCTCTAACAAGAGAATCTAGTATATAGTAAAGATAATAAAATTACTTTAGAAGCTTATATTATGAATATCAATATATCTAAATTTTGCAGAGAATAAATAACAATAATATAGAAATATAAACTAGAAGTGCAGCATGATAATAGTCTCTTCAAGAGACAAATCAATTTCACACTCTGCTATTTTGCAGTAGTTTAAATATCTTTTTACAGCTAGTCTGTGTTATTAGAATATAAAATATTAGTTTAATTACAAATATAATACAGATCATATAATAATGATTGCTAATCAAAATTTTTATAGTGAACTATAGTCAATGATAATTTGATAGTAAAAATATAAAAAGCTTAAGCTGCAATAATTTTTTTTTTTTTTTTGGTATTAAGATAACCTCTGTGGCCAAAAAACTTTTTATTAAATGCAAAATATGTTTTTATAATTACAATGAGAGTACATCAAGCTACACGTGCACTTTTAGTGCCTAATTTAAGTAGTTTCCTGAAGGTTCTACACTATTTGCCATACCCGTATCCTGACTATAGAGGTACCCATTTAAACTCTCTGGTTATAACTACCATTTGTTACACTTAACTTTAGATATTATTACTCATCATATATACATGGTTTTTGCATCTAACCAAATGGATTTCATACCCACCATTAGGACTTACTAACTATTATAGTTAATCTATCTATGAAATAAACCTAACAGAATGGTCTATGTACTACACATGTATTCACCTGCATATTTAGTAACTTCTTCCTAACTAGTACCTGCTGTGCTGCTATACTGTGTTCATATCTCACACCATCTTTTAGAATGCTGCCATTTCACAGCTACTCAAGCCACAACCTTTCTAATTAGTTGTCTATTACATACGCCTTGCTTTTATAAGGTTTACATAACCCTGGTACTCACATTTAGACTTTTTTTCTTCCTTGGATTCTTTACTGATCTCCCCCTTACTTTCAGCTAACAACCCAGAAGGGTCAGTCTGCCCAGGCTTTAGATGCCTTATAGTCTCTCTTCCCTTAATATATGCTTCCAGAGCACATATCCTTTTTTTTTGGTTGGTGACCTTGCGGTTCGGCTGATGTATCTTCCCACTTAAGGACCTAATCGCTTGGTTCACCGGTCTCAGTCTCCAATTCCAAATTTGGTCTTCATGTAGCATATCAAAGATCATACTACCTCCCTACTCAGGGCTTGCCAAATGGATTTTCATAATTTCAGTTTCTTGGATTTATTGTGCCAAAGCTCCTATTCAAGATAGTATGACAAAGATTATAGATATTTGGATCCAACTGATAATCTTAATGTTAACCAATACAGATTTAGTATTTTCAAAATCGTTGTCTGTGGGTTTCGAACTCTAGAACTGCTATCTGGAGGTGTGACAACTCTACCACTTCACTAAGTCACCACACTCTTTGCAATAAATTCTGAACTAGTAAATCTGCATAATTATAATTATATTTGTTAGTTCTTTATAATATGCTTCTTAATATGAAAACACTTTTTTTTTATTTTATTTTTATTGTCTAGAGTATAGCATGGGAATAATATAATACCAAAATATTAATAAAAAAATCAAAGATATTGCATATTGTGTCACAATATGTACAAAATTTCAAAGTTACATTTTTTGATGTTTTTATAATAATAAATCAAAACCAAGAATTTTGGTATTACAATATTTCCCACTACACTTTAGACAATAAAATCAAAATAAAATAAAGAGCATTTTCACATTAAAGAGCACATTATAATGAACCTGACAAATATAACTATAATTGTGTAAATTTACTAGTTTAAAAGTTATTGCAGCTTGAGCTTTCTATGTTTTTACTATTAAATTATTATTGGTTTAAAGTTCACTATAAAAATTCTTGATTAGTGATCATCATTATATAGGGGTAAGTCAATAGAAATCAGCAAATTTTTTATAATAAAAATTTTTTACAATTTTAAACAAGAATAACTTGACCAAATTTAATAAAAATTTTTTTAATAATTTTTACAAACTTGTAAAATTAATTCAAAAAAAAAATTTATTAAATTTGATCAAGTTTTTATTAAGTTATTCTTGTTTAAAATTTTTAAAAAAAAAACTTATTAAAAAATATTTGCTTTGTTTCTATTAACTTAACTCTATATGATCTGCACTAGCATTATGCAAGTGGAAAACCACTGGCTAAAATCATGTGACTACAAGGCTTCTGGCTAACAGTCATCTTGCATTTATACGGGTACGAAACCACTGGCTAATTCCAATTATACATAAGACGCACTGATGTATGCTATAACTCTAATAAAGTTTGAATATCCAGTGCTATTAGCGCTGCAATTCATCATAATTATATGATCGTTCATTAAACCAACCATAATCGGACATGTCACATGTTTGGTCTTATAATAATTCAAGACAAAAGTTATCTCGATACTTACATACTGAGCAGCTTGCAATAAAATTGAAATCTTCAAAAATTAAAGGTTTAAAAAATAGAATTTTTCATTGAATTTATCACATATTTTGAACTTACCATATAAATAATGATAACTTCGATTTTATCACATAAATGTGATAATTTTCGAATATTTCCAGGTTTAAAATTTTCAATTTTCGAATATTTCAATTTTCAAATTTTTCAATTTTCAAAATTTTCCATTTTCGAATTTTTCAATTTTCGAATTTTTCAATTTTCACAATTTAAAGTTTTGAAATTTTAAAAAAATTGCACTTTTGGCCCAAATGGAACACCGTATACAAGCAATGAATCGAAAATTTTATTTTATTTAAAATAAGCAAATCAAACAAATTTTTAAAAAAAAAGCTTACGAAAATCTCATTTTGGCTTACTTTATATAAATAATAACGATACATTTGTTTAAAACATCTCATCAGAAGTTATAAATTTTAATTAAAGCAATTTCATCCTTAATGTTTTGGTATTAAACTATTCTTGTGCATTTTTAATTTTTATAATTTAAAGATTAAACTAAATTTGCTTAACTAAACCATAAATTTAAGATTATAAAGTGATAACACATGAACTTAATAGAATTATGTCAAAATAAATTTAAGTAACTTAATGTTAAAATAAATTTAAGTAATTTAATGTTAAATAATTAAAACTTTTTTGAAACTTTTCTAGCAAAACATTTGAAAATACCAAAGCAAGCTTTGTTTTCATTTGCTTCTTTAACATAGTCATTCAATAAGTTATTAAATTCTTCATTAGATAGCTTCATGTATTTTGGAAGAAAAAACACAGTTTGATATAATCGCTTAAGATTTTCTAATGACTATATATAAAAAAAATTGCCAATATCATTAAATTGATAAAAAAAAATTTAATATTTCTAATCAGATTATAAAATCTTTACTTACATATTTACCAAAACATCCATACCATTCGCCTATTGGATAATCTACAATTATACAATTCAAATCTTCAAGTTCATCTATTGCCTCAATATATTTTGGTAACATTTTATGAATATCAAGTCTAACACCTCGTATTTTTTGGGTAGCTTTCATAACTAAGAAAAATTTAAGGTTAATTTTTTTAATAAATAAAAATTAATAATTTACAAAGTTAAATGCTTACAAGAATCATAAAGCAATAGTTGAATCTTTCCACAATTTCTATAAGTTGTTTCTGGTTCAGTAAATTCAATCCATCCATCATGATTTAAAACTCTGACAAGATCTTTGATTACAACAATCCATTGATCCTCAGTAAATGCGCCCCACATCATACTCATATGAATAAAATCAAAAGTATTTTGAGGAAATGGAATACCATGAATTGCATTGCATGCAAGAAAACAAACATTTGAGGGACATTGATCACTTGATGGAAAGTTAGAGGAATCAATGTCAATTCCTATAATTGAAGACGATGGATACTCTAATCCCATATCTATCGCCCAGAGACCTGGGCCACACCTTGTGATAAAAAAAATTTTACGACAAAAATTTTTATAAAAGAAAATTATAATATAAATAAAGATACATTAAACAATTAATTATAATATAGTTAGTTACCCAATATCAAGAATAGTAGCACCACTCGTATTCAACTTTTCTTTAATCGGCGAACGAAAATTTCCTTTCCATTGATGTTTATTTAATAAATGCGATAAAGTTGATCTTTCAAGTTCTACTTTATCAGATGGAAATATGCAATTTATATCATCATCATTCACAAATCGCCTTCCATTACAAGTTTTATACGAGTCTAGTAACAGAGAAGTTACTTCATTTATATCTTTGTTTTCAAAATCAGGATTATTAAAGTATTCTAAATTGTGTTTCCGAACTTGCTTATTTGGCGCATTGGTGAAAAAATCTTTATATTCTTTGGACATCGTTTACATCATTCATAGATATTAAGACAATTTAAAGAATCTCAAAGGAATTCGTAATTTATGTATGTAATGAATGTATTATATAATGTTGATGTATAGATGTAAAATTTTTTTTAAAAAAACAATACGGATTGATTATGACAGTTTTTCTGCAAATAATTAACAAACATTTATTCTCAATATGAAAATAAATTTTAAATTACATTTAGTTAAATATGAGTTCGTACATTTGTTTATCTTTGTGCTTCAATGTTGTGCACATCAGAATGGAGTGATGAGGTATAGTCTACAGACGCATAAACGGTGCACTTTGTAACCATTGTAAACGCATAAATGTTTGCAATTCCAACAACAATATTTATGATAAAAAAGTAGAGACTTATTAAATAACATTTAAATGTGAAACCCGCATTAGAGGCGGTTATGATATTGTAGCATATTCTAGAATGCTATGTTAGAATACTGTCAAGAATATTTCTAATATTTTATTTCCATTCAAGGTCTGAATTTACAGCTTTATTTAGCAGTACAGCATTGTTCTGATAACAATTGCGCGGGCTTCAATTAAACAAAAAACAACGTTTTGTATTCAATATATGATATTGTTACTTTGAGAAAGACTATATAAGTATGCCTTACTTGAATAATAAAGGTCTTTTTATGCTTTTGAATACATAAAAAAGGTTGTCATTCTTTAATAACTTCTAAAATGATCAGTTGTACTCTTATTTAGTCACATCAATAGTTATCCGACATGATGCGATGAAGGATACACGGGTATTGGTACGATAATAACAAAGTACACACGCTGACATCATTCCTTCAATGTCCATATATCCATATATGTGCTGCCAAGGGAAAAAGGCCGATCGGACTTTCAATATATTTTGTGTACAGTTAACCATCTATGAAAGTTTATTATGATGATAAATTTTCCATAGACGGCTAACTGTGCACAAAATATATTAAAAGTCCGATCGGCCTTTTTCCCTTGGCAGCACTCATATATCGTGCTGAATTTTTCCGGCAGGTACGATCTACACACTAATACAGGTAAGAACGTTGATGTTATACGACTGATTTTTCACACGGTGTGCAACATATAAAAAAAATAATTTCATCATGCTAGTACATGTTATGATTATAATCCAACACCATTTTTATTAGTAAAAATGGTGTTGGATTATAATCATAACATGTACTAGCGGAATGATGAAATTATTTTTTTTATATGTTGCACACCGTGTGAAAAATCAGTCGTATAACCAACGTTCTTACCTGTAACACACTAACGGGAAAAAACAAATACCTCCGCGGGTTTTTATATTTTTTTAAAAAAAAAACTGAACTTATTATAATAATCTGCGGTTGTAATATATCCATTAGTGTTTGTTGCCGGAAAATTCTAAATTCTAACATGGATATGTTCGTGTAACTATATACACAACAATTTTGATAATTTTCATTGTAGCATGTGTAGACCCCTCTAAGTACATTTCTCAAATGTATCATCTCTCTAAATATAATTCCAAATTCTAACCCATCATATAAGATATTTTTCTTATTTGTTCTCTAAATGCATATTGTCAAGAGTCTGGACCACTTGTAGGGGTTTGGCTGTACGTACGTACATACGTACAGTACATGGAAATAAACATACGGAGTGTCACGCACATTTTCACATGTAACGGTAAACAATTTTGAATAACCGAATTTAAGTAATAATCTACAAATAGAAACAAAGTTTTCAACCTAAAAGTTCATTTCGTGATTAATTATAATAGAAAAGTCTTTCGTAACTTATATGTACGTAGCAAACTTTTTTATTGAATGTATATTGGGGTGAGTTTTTCCGTGTAAATTTTTTTAAAGCTTTAATTTTTAAATCAATTCTAAAAGCTTGTAAAATTTATTTAAAAAAATTTTTACTAAATTTGATTAAATTATATTTGTTTAAAAAGGATATGGTATTGACTCACCCCATATGTCTATTCAAAAATCAAATTAAAAAATTTGAAAAATTGTCAAAATAAACCCTTTTAAATGAAGCACCCCATATATGAATAGTTCGCTGCATAATTCGGTCACTTCTTCTATTACATAATTTAGTCATCTTTCCACACTCTAAGGCATAGGCCTAATTTTCATGTCTATTATCCTTTTATTTTTAAATGTTGCTCACAATGGCGGTTTTAAAAGAATATAGTTAATAATCAAAAACGACAATAAAATAAAAGGCTTGTTGGTATTTACGTTTACATTATTATATTTTAATATTACTGTAAATATATATTCCATTTTTTCTATTTTGCCATTTAAATAGTTGCCCAATACGTGAATGTCGAGATAACTTTATCTTGAATTTTTCACCCTATCGGACATATAACAGACACAGTTACGGTCACATGTTCAATCGATCGAAAAGACTAAAAAATTTCTTGAACTACAGAAATTGCTAAAATTATGGCCTATTGGACAATAGTTACATGAGTAAGGAGGGCGACAGCCAATGTAATACATATAGAGATGGCATGTGATTTAAATCACGATGATATAAATCACTGATTTTTATTTTAAATCAATTTAAAGCAGATTTAAATCATTTAGTATGTGTTTTAGTAACCTTGTAGGACACTATATCATGTAAACATCGGAGATTCTGTGGATTTGAAAACCGCATTCAAAGTCAGAATTTGAATATAAAATAATTTGATTACGTAATAAGAACGAATGATTTAAATCATTTGTAAATCATTTTTAAATCAAAAAAATCGATTTAAATCATGATTTCTGCCATCCCTAAATACATAGTAAAACAAATAATTAATAAATAAATTAATAAATAAATTAATTAATTAATTAATTAATTAATTAATTAATTAATTAATTAATTACGTAATAAATTCTCATATATTTTATTCTCAGCAATGGATAAGGTTATTGTTAATTTTTATTACAGAGTTCATTATCGCAATGAAAAAAAAATGTTGAGCATCATTTTTTGATCATAAAATCATGCTGTTTGACTAAAATTTTAACATCTGCATTAAATAATATGAATCTTTAGCAAAATTGCCATAAAGGTTACTTTAATTAATCATAGTACTTGTACCCGATCTCGATTATTAGCTAATCACATTGAAGAAGGTGCTTGCGAGCATCTTTAAGTTTTAATTATAACTCTAACACTAGAGGTGATGCAGGATGCAGTAATGTGTAGACATAATTTAACTTTCTTAAAATAAAATAAAATAAATATAACAAACGTAATTTAACTTATTGATATATATGAGTGTAAAACCTGTGTTGGTTGGGCAAGAAAACTAGCCTAATATAAAGCGAAACCAAAAAATATTCTACGAATATTTCTCACGATTATTATAAATACATTTTGTACAATTAAAAAGCTATTTTCAAAAAGACACGGCAGATTCTCGGTTTTGATTGGCTAAGAGCGACGATCAAAAAATTAGGATAGCATAGTGATGGCACAAAAATTTGGCGGTCCCGTGATCACCGGGCCAATCGGACAAAACTTAAGCTCAAAAAAATAAAGATGGGTAATAAATCAGTTATATCAACCATCTTGGGTATTTTCCGAGCTTAAGTCCAATTGGCCCGGTGATCACGGGACCGCCAAATTTTTGCGCCATCACTATGCTATCCAAAAAAATTAGGCCAATTTTACCATAATGCGGGCTTATTTTATAAAAATTTCTATTTTTGTAATGAAAAAGTCAAAAAGTTAATCCCGGCCGGAAATTAGTAAGCAATTATGTAATGCGGGCCAGTATTTGAAGATCCTCGGCCGTTAGCCAATCAAAATCGAGGATCTGCCGCGACAATTTTGTTGTGATAAGCCAGTCAATGTTGGCCTGTCGCTATGAAAAGGTCATATCACTTAAGTTATATGACATTATCTTATGATTTTACTAGTTAAACTTAGTGATATGATCTTGTCTTAGGCATACGAGTATATTAGGCCATTTCAAAGTTAACGCATTCCATAAATATATTCCTGAAATAAGTAGGGTTTCAAAAAATCAGGGATCAACATTTTACTTTTACAAATAACCTATATTTGATATAAAAAAATACAAATCAATTTGAATTGTTTATTTGGTTTACCTAAAAATCATTACATATCAGCAACTTTAGCATTTTAACATAATGTATATATATATATTACGCAATTTTAAGAAGTAAGCTAGCTACTCTTCGAATAATAATGTAGATGATCCTCTTTTAGGAGGTCAAAAAAAAAAATAATGTAGATGATGTAAAATAAATTGATTTAACATGTCGAAAAATAAAAACTTCTATATTTAACGACAAATTTTATGAATTTTGATCATTTCTAGGTTTAAGTTTTGTAACAAAATTTTGATAATAAGCGAGAAGATAATCTCTATAATATTTTATATCTTCTTCACACACTAACTCAACGTCATATTTTCTGTATAACATTGTCATCATTCCTTTAACCATAATAGACCCAAATTTCCGTCCGGGGCCTACAAATCAAGATATAAATCAATAAATAATAAATTAATTGTTTATATGAATCTTAAGATTTATAAAATCTGTAATATTAAATACTTACACATTCGAGCGCCACCTCCATACTGAATCAATGCATTTTTTGATATATTGTCATTGTTCATAAATCTATCAGGATCAAATACTTCGGGGTTCTGCCAATGGGATTTGTTAAGGTGTATTCTCTCAACATTTATATGAAATGCAGTACCCTTAGGCCACATGTATCCGGCAACTTCTTCGCGTTCGGTGCTTACTCGTGATCCCACTTTAAAAAGTGCTGGATTAAACCTCATAACTTCGTTGATTATTGCCTCTCCATATTTAAGTTTTGAAAGATCATGCACTGTGATCGGATGTTCACGATCTTCTCCAAATACCGAATCGAGTTCTTGACGAAATTTATGCACTACTTTCGGATATTTTGTTAAGACATGAACAATATGAATAAATACACTTGCCGTCTACAATTTAATAAATTAGATGTTATTAAACATTACGATTGATTATAAAGTTAAGATTTAATCATATATTACCGTAGCAATTCCACCAAAAAGGGTATCCAATACATTTCCAATAATTTCATGTTCAGTCATTGGTCGTTTAAATTCCGAACTTAAATCATCAGCAGAATTATCGACAATGAGAGATGTATTAGATATTATCATCATCGAAAGCATATCATTCATTTGTTCAGCTTTTCCATCTTTATTAATCAACGAGTTTTCAATTTCTTTTCTTCGTTCATTGATAATTTTCGAAATAATGTCAAATAAATCATCCCTATTCTTTAGGAGCCTTTTTGTATGGGCACGCATGAATGGTATATAATGTCTCATCCAATAAGGGTGAATAAGAAACCATTCAAGAGAAGTCAAGTACATATCAAGCATACTTATCAAATTTTTATTTTCTTGAATCAAGGACGTTTTAATGCCCAAATTTAATTCGAATGTCATACTGGCAGTAAATTTGCGAATCCATTCTGTCATATCGATTTCAAATTCATTTTTCGAATCATTATAATAAGATGACCAATTACTTTCCATTTCTTTCCATAACCTGTTCACCGCGTCACAAGCTCTTTCACAAAAACTTGGAAGAAGCATTGAATTAAAAAAAAGTCTACTAGATTTCCAACATTCAAGATTTGCATTTCCTATTAATCCAACATCATTATCTCCTAACTCTTTAAGTCCTTCGGAATGACCAAATCTATGTGGAAACTTGTTATTTTTTGATGAAGATATAAATAACTTTTCCATATATTCAGCTTTACAAATGTTAATCACACGATTATTTCCAATATATAATTCAAATAAATCACCATAAGATTCATTAAGCATTTTCATCCAAGCTTTTCCATCTGATAAATAATTCAATTTAGTATAAAGTGAACCAATAATTGGAAGTGGAAAAGGGCCCGGAAGAGGATTAGGCCGTGTGAAGTATTTGAAATAAAAGTTAAAGACATAAATAAGTGTTATTAGAGTTAATAATGCGAAAAAGTTGCCAAAAATATGGTCAAAAATGATAGATAACGACATTTTCTTTTTTTTTGATTATGATTTTTTTTTGGATATTTTTATATAAATTTTTAGACGCATGAAAAATTGCCAATGACTAATCATCGAGCAAAATGTGTAGTGATGTAATTTTCTTCAAATTAACGAAAAATTCCGACAATTAAAATTTATGCGTAATTTAATCGGATCGGAAATTTTCGTTATTGTCATTTATCATCTGCTTTTTTTAAAATATCATGAAAATCATGCCATTAAATCACATGTAAATGTGTATATATAATCGTAATCATCTGAGGAGGATCTTACTATAAATGACATTTCCATTATGCATTTGCTGCATTGACTACGTAATATTTTTCCACGAAAAAAAATGATATCGTAAAAAAAAACATGAATTAAACAAATTAATACAATAGGAAAATGCTATTCTTAGGCATATACCGTAACAGAAAATATACGAGGTACGTACTTAATGCGCAATAAAAATAACATAAAAAATACATTGTATTGTAACTTTCTATAGTTATGAAGCGATAAAATTTTCTAAGTATACTCTGCGAATCATGTATATATAAGTCAAGGCATTTTTTTATGATCGTCGATCAGGTACGTACGTACTACTGTACGCACGTTGCTAGATATGAGTACTGTAAAGCGAAAATCTGTAATTTCGGTTTTTGCCGGCTCCTCTTTCTGATCTGGCTCTGATAAATTTAAATTAAGCGCAACATAAATTATATTGTTTTTCGGAGTTTGACTGTTCGGAAAACTCGTAATTCCAGATTTTCGTTTTGCAGCTCTCATAAATAAAGATGATAGTCAGGGGTTATTAATTCAGTATGAAAATATATTAGTATTAGTGTGAATAAATGTTATCTTATCAACTTTATCAAGCTACTGATAAGATACATATGCAAGCCTTAATAAAATCAGATAATCATGCAGATTATTTTTTTTCTTTATGCAAGATTTTTCGATACAGTATTCGATTAATCACGCCACTTTCAATTACCCAATTAATCGTAATACTCTTTAATTCATAAATTATGCATCAGTTATTTTTTCGATTACTTCGTTAACATAATTTAGTTTAGCTCTGGCGTATATGGTGTATTTTTAACGTATTGGCGTAATAATTTTAATGTATGAAGTCAAATAACAATCTAAAACCCGATTTATGGTTCCGTGTAATTATCGTTTATTACGTTTGAACTTTTGAAGCGTCATGAGTCACAAATTTATATTCACAGGATTATCTTTCTTATCAGGGAATCCTAACTATATACGTTTTTTTACGATACCGGGAACCCATATAGTTTACAGCGCATTCAGAATTATTATTGCTCATTAATATTAATAATTTTAATGATGTTTAATTGTACATCGTAACAATGATGACGACTATTATTATGTTTTTTAAATTATCAAAATATAACATTTTCTTTTCGTTCTAACGCTATTTATTAATTATATAATGTTAAATGAATCACTCAAGCATTGCACACGTTAGAAATCTGAAGATTTTTCTGAGAAAATAGTTGTAATAATTACGGTATGATTCCCCGAAAGTTACTTTCCCCGCCAATTCATTCCCCCGACAACATAATGTTGACATGCTATTTCATCTACAGTGCACTTTTTCGATAAGATATGTATTCGACATTACATTTTTTTTAACAATTCTTTTCTTAGACAAGACATTTCCCCGACAATTATTTCTCCGACATGTAATTTTAACCAACATTAGCTCTAAATCAGACCAACTCTAATGCTAGATCGTGCCAATTTTATGTCGAGGAAATGATTGTCGGGAAAATGTCCTGTCTCAGAAAAGAAATGCTGAAAAATGTAATGTCGAATATATTATCGAAAAAATGTGCTTTAGATGAAATAGCATGTCGGCATTATGGTGTCGGGGAAATAACTTTTGGGGAATTGAGCCACAACCATTGTAATAAGTACTTAAAATGGGCAAGGGCAAATTCAAAACGGTGATATGATGAAAATTTTTAATACAAAAGAAAATTATATAGTTTCTACGATACTTTAGTTTCATTTATACATGGGTGTGGTGTCTAAATTGCCCATCTTAATAAAAAAGTAATTACGGCATTTACAGCTGTTTTCATAAATTCTGGGACACCTAAAAATTTTCTCTCTCCCGAAAGCTCTTCGATCTTGTTCCTAGAATCATTTAACTTTTCGGAAACTACTTCGCTGTCTCCATATCGAAGTTCCAAGTACAGCGAAGTAGTTTCCGAA
>CAJVPU010001143.1:0-13816 GCA_910591775.1 Dentiscutata heterogama | reverse complement strand
ACTGATCAAGTCCGATCAAAGTATTGTAAAATAATTTTTTTATGTGTTTCACACCGTGTGTAAAATCAGTTGTGTAATATCAACGGTTCCTCCTGTTCTGTACAGCCTGCACAGCCCATATTATGGTAATTTACTGCTAAAGCTTCTGATTGGTCACTCACTTTCAATTGTATTTATACAGTTTAAAGTACTTTTTAAAAATGTACCATTTCACAAGCAAAAAATAAAAATTAAACCTGTCTCTCTCTTCGCAGAAGCACCAACAGTCACTATGCAAAATAATCCCGCATCTAGAGGTACCTTACTTAAAAGATGAAATTTCGTAACTATAGAACTATGTAATTACTAAATCGTTAAATATTTAAAGAAAATTAACAATACATATGTTTCTTTTAAAAAATAGATAAAGCGATTCTAAGCTATGTTAAAATGTAGAGACCATTAATCAGTGCTAGGCAAATAGACAGTTTTGGTTTTGGATACCATGTCCAAAATCGATTTGCAGGCAAATTTGCCTGCAAATTTTGATCAAAATTGTTTTTGTTAGAAGAGCTTATATAAATCACAACATAAGCCTAAGTAATATTATAACTGGGAAAACTACTAGTATAGAGCTTTTAACTAATTCTACTTTTAACTATTTTTAATGGCACCTTACCATTATTTTCTTGTTAGAAGGGTAAAATAACCCCTGTAAAAGTCAACTCACAAGATGCTACTGGGTGTGCATTTATCCCTGTCGGATTGAAATTTCTAACTGATAATCGAAAATAAAATTTCGATATCCGACTGAACTGCTTCTAAACAACACATCGATAATTTAATTATATCATATAAACACATGACTTTAACAGGGGTAAATACATGTGATTATTGGACTGTCGTATGCACTGACCGAAGTATCCCCTTTTTCAATATTCCCCTTGCAAAGTACCCGGTGCAAAACACGAGACCTCTATTAATTAATATAGGTTTTTTTTTAAATTTTTAGACTGCTTATTGTAAGTGCAGAATATTTATATACTTGAAATTTTTTTTTTCTTGCGACACTGGCCCGCTGCTGTATAATATACCCGGGTCTTTTGTAAGTTTTTTGTTGGGTATTTTGTATTAGACCCTTTTGGTCAGTCTTTTGGTTAGTGCACTACGGTATATATAATATATATATATGATGTATATATATATACGTATATTATATGATGTATATATATACGTATATTATATGTATTATTTATATAACTACAGTATATATATATAAAGTATATATTATTATATTTTATCAAGTTCTAGGAATATTCTTCAATCTAATAAACTATGAATATCTCCGCAGATTTTAAGTGTATTATGATTAAATTTATACAAGTTTTATACAAGCTATTCTTAATTTCCTATTATTCACCATCATATTACAAGTATCTCCGACTTGTGATTGCTTATGATGAATCGATCAGAATCGAATGATGATTTTAAACCACTCGTTTTAAACCAATTATATCAAATAGTGTAAAAGTCATTCGATTCTAATCAAGATAATATATATATTTATACGTATATGTAATACAATGTTTGTGCAGTACATACCAAAAAGTTTAAAATCAGGTGGTTAAAAAATTAACATTTAAAGCGTTAATATTAAAGTTAAATTGAGAACTATATACTATAGATTACATCTTAAATATCATATTCCGACGACTCATACCTAGATATTTTTATGCAACAAACAATTAAAAGTAAAACAATTTATTAGTTAATAAACTTTATAACTTCTTGATAAAAAGATTCATGATATCTTTAAGTCAATCATTACTTTAAATCAAAGATTCGATTGGGTTACAAATGTGATGTCATATATAATACGTTTAGGAATTATAAAGATCTCTTTGTAAGCCTGCTTATTTCATTATAGAAAAACCATGATTTTGAGTTTTCTAAATTTTGCAGATTTAAAAGTCATCAAATTTCACCTGGCGCATTTACATCTTCACAATACTATTTATTGAAATATCAATCGGTATTGTTTTTTTTTTTTTTTTTTTTTAATTATTATTACTTTTTGTTTCTTTCTTACGTGAAAAATAATTGTTGATTAATTACTGTACAAACTTTACATGTCTGAAAAATTTTCTCTTCTTATTATTTACTTTCAATTACTTCCACACAAGATAAGAAAATCCCTTATTAAATGTAAAAATAAAGTTAATATTGAAAAAATGAAACTTTCCTCTGAACGATTTGATGATGAACATGACGAACAAAAATTGGATTTTGACATAATATTTGATAATCCACACCTCATTCGTTTGTACAATGAATTTGAGAAAAATCAAAGGTTTAATAATTTACAATGAAGATGAATATTTATGAAAGAGCGACTGAATAAACAGGTTAATTTTATATATTTGATTTTTCACGATCTTTTAATTTTTCACGGTCTTTGATTTCTCACATCTTTAATTTAAAAAAATATAAATAGAATCAGGAAATGTCGGTTAATGTCAATAAATATCAGTAAATGTATGGTTAAAAAACTCGGAAAATTGCGTGGAATTTATTGAATTTGTATATAAATATTTTACGCAAAGTTCTGAAACAAAGTGATTGATCGGCTGATTGATTGATCGATTGTTTGTTCGATTGGAATTTGCAAAGTTATGATTATTTAGAGAACATTATTTAGAGAACATTATTTAGAGAACATTATTTAGGAAATGACATGTAAATATATATATATATTTGTGTAAATATGTTGAATATTGAATCATATATTATATTGGATATAACTTATTCATTTTATTGAGTTAACGCTATTCATTAGTTTTATGACAATCTATGTTCTGGGGCAACAATAGTTAAATTATATTTTTTCTTTAAAAAAAAAATAATAATAAAATGTTTAAATACCATTCTGCAATATTGAAATGCTTCTACTGTAAAAATCTTTGGATATTTCCTGCCGAACATATTTTTTGTCACTATATACACATGTCAAATATTTCTTTTTCGCTGGATTATAATATCTAATAACTTCAAATGATTGAATCGAATTATACTGTTCATTGGACAAAAATATACATTCCGTCAAAACTGAAGACCGACGCATTCTAGTAAGCAAAAAAAAAATAAAAAAATTCGTTCTAGCTATTGCTCTTTTTTTTTCAGAATAGCAATAAAGTAAAAATATATGTACTCGAAAAAAATACGTGATATATGAGCGACTAGTCCTGATTTATTTCCTTAGTTTCGAAAAATGGGTCGCTTTTGTATGCATTCCTATTAAAGATGATTCGAGTTACTATAGTAATCTATGGAGTAATTTTAATTCTTATACATATAAAGTAATGGGAGGTATAATGGCGCAGGTGGGTAATGTGACGCATTAAAAATAATTCAAGAAAACAAAATTTTAACAAGTGAATCGAATTTCGTCTACTAAGTAAGGTTATTGGAAATGTCATTTTTTAGATACCTTCAAATTTTGATACGATTTGGTTAGTTTTCGTTAATCAACTTTTACGTTGTTCATCTTGGGCAGAGAATTTAGTTTTTGTATCAAAATGTATAACACAATATTTGATTAATAAAAATTAACCAAATCACATCAAAATTTGAAGATATCTAAAAAATGACATTTCCAATAACTTTACTTTAAGGGTGAAATCCAATTCGCTTAATAAAAAATCGTGTCTTGTATTGTGCTAAAGAAAATTTATGTTCATCATGTATTATAAGTCAAGGAATATTGATATACTGTTATTATATAACGATAATACGTACCCAATTTAAAATATTCAATTTTTCGATGATTTTAAACGATTAATAAAATAACATATATTTTATTATCAAAGTTTTTTTTTTTTTTTATTTAATTAAATTATATTGATAGAAGTACAAGTTTATAAATGATCAACTTTCTTTTGAAAAATTTTATTACCAGTTGTTCTTAACTGCGCCATTATACCTCCCGTTACCTTATGTTTAGTAAACTATATATTGAGTTTTTGAATCTTAAAAATATATTATTATTCATTTTTGAAAAGATTTTCGAACTGTTAATACGATTAATGCATATAAAAAATTTTAACGCGGTTTATGAAATGTCGGCGGTATACTATAATTGTCCCGAAAATATATCCGACCACACTGAAAAAAAATTAACAGAAATACATAATTTCATCTAAATGCACTCTTCAATTTCCGTTAATCTGAAATTAAAAAATAATTTCTTTATTTTTCATAATATAGAACTTTAAAATTAATAAGTATTAATATCAGCCTAAAAACGTAATTCGCGTGTACAGATTTATACAAATCTAATTTCAATCACTTTTGTCTGTGATGATAAAACAATATAAACGGCCGACTTTCGACTTCTTTATTACTGTCAAGAACATAAAGTTTATTAATCAGCAGTTTGGTTACCCTTAAATCTATAGATGGGCAAAATTACAGCTTATGTTTTAATATTGGTCGAAATTAGTTGCAAGCTTCATACCTAACACGTCATGACAACAAAGTACATTCTGAAGAAATGTATCCTAGTTCAAACACCACCCTAGATGTAACAGTAGCAAAGTGAGAGAAGCAAATACCTTTTTAAAATTATGATTTTTCTTCTTTTCTAATATAAGGTTTATATAATATAAGGTTTATAAATTATACCTTACCAATCTGCAAATCTCTTGAAATTCGATCATTCAATTTAAAAAACCTGGCAAGACAATACTTGATTATCGTTATCTGTTTGTTGATAGCAGCACAGGGAATCCTACAACGTACCATTATAATAACAGATATTAAGATGTCGAATATCAAAATGTAAGCATTCTAAAGGAGAAGGTACTTTATATCGTGATTTACGGTAATAGAATTGTGAAAATTAAATAAGTTTTCCAAACTTATGATATCTCTATATTTAAATTTTGACTTTATAAAAAGATTTAGCATTGAACGAGCTAACAATTACAAACGTAAAAATTAATTGTAATTTCAAATTAAAAAAAAAAATTTATTTTATTTAAAAATGCAATAATAACAATTGTAAAAAGATTTTAAACTCATTAATTACATCATTTTTCATTATCTAAAAAAAAAAAAAAATAGATATATAGTATACTTTTTTATCTTCAGAAATAAATTTATCAAACTTATAAAAAAAAAAAAAAAAACTAAATAATATCTAAAAATAATTCATCACCAAACGGTGTTGATTCCGCATCATCACCGGTTCCTAAAGCTGATAAGTTCCAATTCTGCTCAATAGTTGGTACAAAGCTATAATGACTATACCAACCGTTATCCTCATGTTTCATTGACTTCAATACGTTTGGTCCTATGAGGACTGTATAAATATGATTATAATTTGTTAAACTATCTAAATACTTGGATGATTCATCAAACGTTATAACTAATAATGTTTTAGAATTAATTAATAATGATTCAATTAATGGAATAAATGTGTTTTTCAGGTATCTACTGGCATAACTTAAGTCCGTATCATGACCACTATTGACCATATTAGGCCTAATTAAACATAAATGAATAAAATAAAATCATTAGAAGAAAACTTATAGAATTTATAAAAAAAAAAAGGTAATATTAAGTAATATTAAGCAATATTAAGTAATATTAGGCAATATTAAGTAATATTAAGTAATATTAAGTAATATTAAGTAATATTAATTTCTATCCAAGTTCTATTCATCATATTGTTTTTATAATTAAACTTACGAATAAAAAACATATTGCGGAACAGTTCCATCCTCAATATCTTTCTTTAATCTATCCGCATTCACAATATAAATATATCTTGAAGAGTTTGTTCGAATTTGATTCATTGAAATAAATGGATTATGTTTTCGGACATAAAGTTTATCATCAGAATGACTTTCACTGAATCCATTGCCTATTAATAATGAATATAAAATATAAGATGTGAATTAACTGGTAATTTTTGGTAATATTGTTTATAATTGATAGAAAACACTCATCATGATAGTTACCAGGATAATTTTCCATATACGCCTTCCATGAAATCCCTTTTTCTTCCAATAAATCTGGAAGTGAGGCACCTTCTACATCTTGATTAAAATCTGTAAGCTAAAACACATAGACTAAATTAAAAAAAAAAGAATTATTTTGATCTAACAAATGTTTAATTATGTGTGATTCACATACCACACCGCTTTTTGAAGCTCTAATCATTGCTATGTAATTTGGTTGCGAAGGATGCCAGACTCCATGATAATTTGAAAGTAACATTCCTTGATTGGCCTGGTTTAATTTTTTTAAAAGATATTTAAAGATGATTACAGAGATGAACGAAGAGATATAAGAATTACATACGAGATAAAGCAAATAAGGATCTTTCATAGATTCTTCATAATTGGAATTTCCTAGCACAATTGTTATAATCCTTTAAAGATAAAAAAAAGAGTAACGATTAATGATTTTTAAAAGAATTGATTCTGATATATATATATATATATATATATTTTTTTTTTCTTTTTTTTTTTTAATCATTTTCCATACCGATCAAAATGAGTTCCTTTTAATTGAGATGCATTAACAAGGAATGAAATATTAATAATGAATATTAAAAATGTTAAAATTTTGAAATTATTTAAAACCATGATTTATAAATATTAGTTAAAGTGAATTATGAATCCTAGAAAAGAACTTTAACTATATACAATATATTTTTTTTTTTATCATTAAAAGATGATGATTCGATGTCTATTATCGTGGCACATTAAGAAAATAAAGAAAAATCGAATTGGAAAAAAAAGGAGAAATGATCAAATGATTGTAGAAGGCTTAGCAAACAAAAACTCGATAGTCTTATAATTTTGAGGCAGAAAACATTGTTGTGTGACCTATAAATCAAGTAATAACGGATCCTACTAATTAGGAAAAGTTTATTATTTATATGTAAAATTCCTTAACGTCATCGTTAATCGTTAATCGTTATCTGTTATTAATCTCTACTTTTTTTTGAAAAAGAATTTCCTTTTGGTGCAATATTTATAATTTGAGATAGCGACTAATGTTTGTTAATCATTTCAGTCATCGACTAAATCATTAATATCAGGATTATAAACAATGAAAATGTATATTCCATTAATTATTTCTGATGCTGCAAATAAATTATTTTAGTATTACTTATCCAGCTCTATGCACTAACCTAATGTTCCCAAATATTTGGGATTTTTCCTACGTTTGGCATTAATTTAATTCTATCTGCCAATTTCACCGGGATCTGAAAGAGCGTAGGAACACTTGGTGAATAGTCAATAATTATAGTTGTCAAATTATCGACTCAACTAAGTTTCGGTTTTTTGGATACATAATTGCTGAATGATCGTTTAAATAAAATAGTGTGAAACAATAAACCAGCAAGTAAAATCGATATTTTTTTATAAAAAATTTATAAAAAAAGACTAAAAGAGCAAGGTTAAAATTGTTATTTATTAAGGTTAACGCAGTTAAAATTTTTAAAGTTACCCAAAATAATTATTATATATATAGCTATTAGGCCATACCGATACCTATACAAAATTTAATATATAATTGGTTTTCATATCCGCCCACTCGGATTTTTTATTTTAAATTTGACCAAGTACCCGGCAAAAAATCTGAAGTAATTTCAATATATATATATAGGAACGAAGTGTTCTGCTTAGCATAACACAAAGGGAATGCATTTTTTGTGATGTTTGTTCACACAAAATCATTAACTCGATTGATAGTAAAACATGATTCTTTGTTCTTAATCTTTGCTTGCGGCTACCTCACATGGCTTCACTTATAATCGTTATTAATTAACATCTATGCTATTTAAAACTTTACAGTCCGTCCGTATATGTTGAAAGCATTCTGGATAGCTGCCCCTGTGTTTAGTTCATATCTTAACTAACTCAGCACCTGAAAAGTCTGGTTAATTATTACTCATTGCCAATATAATTTTTGAGGGGTTGGAATTCGTTCAGGACCTGCGAAATCTGTGATATAATTTAGCAAATTATTTGATTTACTGCTGATTAATAAAAGTATAGTACGAATTAATTATTTGATTTACTGCTGATTAACAATAAAAGTACGAATTAGTATAAAATTCATCATGTATGCCTGAAAAATACATTTTATATAATCGAAGCAAATCGAAGTAAATCACAGTAATCCACATACTTTTTGCGATTTGCTTCGATCACAGAATTTACATGTCCTTGGATTCAGTAAGTTATATACCCAAAGCCCAAAGCTGGATTTTCTTTGACAGTGCTTAAATGCCAACATTTAACAAACCTATTCAAACCTATTCTGACCTATTCTATTGGTGTTTATATTACCAACTAACCTTCTGTGTCCTTGTGATCAGATTTTAATTTTTTTATTTACGAATTTAATTGTATAAATTATTTCAATCATATTATATTTCAATATTAGTTGACAAGTATAAAGACCAGTTATTAATCAGTGAATTTAATATTCACCATTACAAAAGTTACTAATACTGTATATGCTTATGAAGAATTACAAAAACTAGTTCATGTGAAGCTTCTTTTCACTGGAGATCCTGATAAATTTGAAACTATTGAATTGGTCCTCGAAAAATGCATGCCCATTGATTAAATATATCACTGGAGCCGAAAGAATTAACTTAGAAAATTGTGATAGGCTATCGGATTGGATTTTGAGACTGTGAAAAAAAAAGTTTGATACAAAATTATAAAGTTAATTTAATAAACAATTGCTAACAGGCATAAATGTAAAGCTATGTTCTTGGTAGGAGGATTTAATGAATCAAAAGTACTCGATAAAAAGAGTTAGGGATAAATTCCAAGGACGTGTGCAACCTATTGTTAAAGATGCGGTAGCATACAGATTAAATATGGTCTTGTTGAAAGTCGAGTCTTGAAATCGTACGGAATTGAGGTAAAAACAGATTTGACATTTGTAATGATCCATTTGGACTTCGGTAAGTTATATTCTATTATGAATTCGCAATTAATGTAATAATATTTTAGATCAAGATTTGGAAGTTTGATCTTTTAGCGGTTAAGGGAACAAACGTTTCTGTTAATCGAACCTTTGTTAAATCCGAAAAAAAAAACAATAGTAGATTTATTTAAAGTATACATTACAAGGTCGACCTAAGTACAGTACATTAATAATGATGAAATGCGATTACTTGGTACCCTAAAAATTACTTTACCCAAAAGTCTATCAAAGCTACTGCTAGAAATAAGTTAACAAAAGAAACATATCATACGACTTTTGAATTGGATATTAGAAGATAATTATTCATATTTTTTTGAAATCATTTTTTAAATCAATTTTTGTAATATTCATATTTATTATTTTTTTGAACCGTATTTTAAATTTTAAACCAGTTATAATAAAAGCACATCCGTTACTTCGGAGCAAACAAAAAAGAAATATACTGATGCGTGTATAATACACTCATGTTTTGGTGTTAGGTTGAATCACTGAATATGTTTTATTGCTTAGTCAGTTTTTAAGATGTAGACGTTGGCGTATTTGTGCCGATAGGCTTTGATTTGTTGTTTTGTGGTTTTAACATCCTCGTGAGCAACTACATTTCCTATTTTAATTAAAAAGAAATCACTCGTCAAGAAATTTATTTACCGTATAGGCGCGTAATAGCGCACATGAGCATTATTTCGAAATTTTCATTTTTTTGAAATTCGCATATTTGACTCAAAATAACGCCTATGCGCGTCCCGTAATAACATACATAGTCTGAGTAAAGTTTTTAATATTTGTAACTTTTTTCTTCAAAATTAGGTTAATTATTCGAATTATCGCGCATGTGAGTTCCGAAATAACGCGCAAAGTCTCAAATAACTTGCAGATGTGCGTTATTACGCGCCTATACGGTACGTAAAGTTTCGTTACAATGACGTACTGTATATACGTTACGATCTAGATCTAAAAGCTCCCCCAAATTTTTCTTATTGAACTCAAGCTATATTTATAATTAAAAGAAAAAAATTAAGGCTTGATATTTATTATAAAATTATAAAGATTGCAATTTATTTTTGATTGTTATTAATTATATGCAAATCACGAGAAAGAATGAAGAAAATTAAAAAAAAGAAAACTAAAAAAAAAAAAAATTAAAAAAAAAAACTAAAAAAAAAGAAAAACCAACTATATTTCGATTTTAAGGTTAAAAGAAGTCAGTGTGGTATTCATGAGAAGTATATCTTTTAACGTTTTCTCTCCTTTTGATCCAAAATTATTACGTTGTAGCGTCAAATCTTTTAGCGAAATTTTCTTGCAAAGTGCACGGGTTAATGCTATTCCTCCTTCAAATCCAAAATCATTATTGCTGATATTCGAAGGGGTTAAGATGGTGTTTTTGCGAAGTACATCGGCTAATGCTTTTCCACTTTCTGATCCAAGCTTATTATCACAAAGAACTAGAGAAATCAATGTGGTATTATTACAAAGCGCATCAGCAAATGCTTTTCTTACATCTGATCCAATAATATAACATTGAAGGTACAAACATTTCAGTAAATTGTTCACTGCAAGTGTGTATGCTAATTTTTTTCCTACTTTTGATTCAACACGTCTGTAATGTGAAATTCCACAAGACTTAAAGAAGTTAACGTGGTGTTGTAGCGAAGAAAGTTCCCTAACAACTTTCCTCCTTCGTACATTGGTAAATACCGAAAGAATTTATGACAGTGTTTTTAGAAATGTTTTCAATTCTTTATTTCTAAGTTGAATTGATTTAAGTTCCAAAGAAGTCAATTAGAATTCTCATCGAGGTTCATTACTAATCCATCTATTGCCTTATATCGAAATAATTCATGACTCCTGAGACATAATTCTACAGAAGTACTGTAACTGTAATGTTCTTAAACGTTATTTGATCGCAACTAATTTCTTCAAGATATAACCATTTATGATTTTTGCCTGTTCATAAAAGCATTCTAATTAAAGAACATTTAA
The DNA here is from genome assembly GCA_910591775.1 of Dentiscutata heterogama. NCBI lineage: Eukaryota > Fungi > Glomeromycota > Glomeromycetes > Diversisporales > Gigasporaceae > Dentiscutata > Dentiscutata heterogama. The sequence continues at coordinate 2,836 of CAJVPU010001143.1, read as the reverse complement.
TTGCATGTTCAAGCTCACTTTCTTCTTCATTTCTATTATGTCCATTATAACGAAGATAAGTAGCAAATCAATCATTAACTCCAAAATAGAAAAATACAGTGACAGCTTTAATATAACTTGTATATTCAAATAATGGCTTCGGTTGGCTTGGGAACGTAATTTCTAACGAAGCTTGCTCTTCAGGGCTTAACATTAAAAGCAATCTTCCTATAATATAAGCCTTTTGTTTACAAGGTGTTTTGGTTCACCCTACAATATTGATATAATTATTCTACACCATTGACGGTTTACAAGTGCGCATGAAAATAAAATTTTTACGATCAAGGTTATTAAAGATCATGTAGTAGATTTCGAGAGGTAGTAGTAGTATCATGTCTGCATGTTGAGATGTAGTTTACGATGAGAGACGCAAAAAAAATTTATTATATCAATCGATCAATGTCATATTTTCATAAAAATTACGAAATCACGTTTCTAAGAGTATGGCAAAAAAATCAATCCCAGTCAGGGACTCGTAAAAATTTTTTGCGTTATACAAAATCTTTATTTGCGTTATTGCAAAAATTTGTATTAATTTGTAATAAGATATTAACTTTATATTGTGATTTTTCGGAAAAAAATCAGAAATTTACTCAAAATTTTGTTCTAACCTTGCTTTGTTTATTCATTTCTTCTTTTGGAAATTTTCGGAATCTTATGCTATACAAACTTGTATTTTTGGTTCTCATAACCGGTCGGGTCAAGTTCTGATAACCGGTCGGGTCACCAAGTCTAAAACATAAAATTTTAATTTTTAGACGCGGTAAAAATTTGCAATCTAATTGGCTATACATACAGTATATATAGTTATGGAGCAGCTGTGCAGCGCGTGACTCTGCACAAGACCAATACGGTCACATGATGTGTGGATTTCGGTTAATTCTATGATTTGCTTGCAACTAGTTGACAACTTTCCAACTAATCGATTTAAAAAAAATTTAGCCAATTAATCGATTTAAAATCGACTGGTTTGATTACAATTAATTGTTAGTTATCAACTAGTTGCTAACTAATAGGGTTCTGCAAATGCCCGTGCCCGGCACATTGGCACCAGGCCGGGCACTAGTGCCTTATGCCATGCCTATGCCTATAGACGCAAAAGACCAGGTACATTAAAGGTATGGGCACAAAAGTGCCAGGCACTAGTAAAGGTATGGATACAAGATGCCAGAGTGGTGCCAGGCACAATTAAATAATAAATATCAAATTTCTGTACCTGTGCCCACGCCCATGCCAAACTTTTGTGCCTGTGCCCATGCCTATGCCAAAATTTTAACGTCATGCCTATGTCCATGCCTAAGTTATTCTAAGCATTCATGCCTATGCTGAGCCTAAATTTTTTTGGGCACAGGCATGTGCCCAGGTTGCTGATAAACTAAACAATTACTACTAGTAATTATGGTAATTACATAATAATTGTTGATTGGTAAGCTAATAGAGTTTAGTGTTAGATAATTTTAATCTTGGGTGGTGGCGAAGTTGCAATAAGACTATACAAACCTATATTATAGTTTTCATATCACCAAATAACTTCAGCAACCTGGATTTTGATTTTTTTTTTAAAAAAAAAAATTTATTTATAAATTTTATTGTATACTGTATACAAACCATCTCACTTACATCAGTTTAGTTCCTGCTGGCAAGTAAAAGATTATTTATTAATCGGTGGGATTAAATTCAGTATATCCAGAGTAGAGTTGTTGGCGAAACTAAATTGAGCTAGTGAAACTGGTGACTATCTAAAATCTGATTGGCTGTTTACTATAATAGCCAATCAGATTTTAGATAGTCCCAGTTTCACCAGCTCAATCTAGTTTCACCAACAACTCTAATCCAGGGCCAGCCATCATGAATTTAACAGCTACAAGTAAAAGATTATTTTCTAATTGATGGAATTAAAATCAGTAAACAAGGTTATAAGTTAAAATCATAAAACAGTGTTGTTACTTGGCTATTTGGCCGACCAATTGCCCAAAATAGCAAAAGTAAAAACTAGCAATATGATTGGCTATATTATATGAATTAGAAATTTTTGGCCGAAATTTGGCTATTGGCTAGTTAGCTATTTGGCTACAAAAATTGTCAACACTGATCATAAACATCTTACTACTATATATGAACCATTTCATTTCTATCAATTTAGCCAGCAAATAAAAGATTACTTATTAATTAAAATCGGTATAATAAGTTCACAAGTTAAGATCAGAAATACTTACTTGCCATTACATACAAATCATTCAATTTGCATTAATTTAGAAATAAAATACTATTTATTAATTAATAAAATTAAAATCAGCATTTACAAGTCAAGATCAAAAATACTTGTCATTACATACAGATCATTTAATTCGCATTAATTTAACTGTCAGCAAGTAAAAAGTTTTATTTGTTAATTAGTGAAATTAAAATTGGCAAAACAATTTCACAAGTCAACATTATATATACCTACTTACCACTATATCAGTTATATGATTTGTCATACATATATAATATGTAAAATTTTTTTTTTTTAATGTTAAAGGTGAGACTATGCTCTTATTTTTATTAAACATAATGAAAACTTTTTATATGATTGGAAAAGGTTTTGTCTTTTAAGTCTAGTATTAAAAATAAGAACTCAGACTAACTAAGTATTTAATAAAGGCGCTTAGTGTTTTATCTGTGGCCTAAACCTAAATATGTAAATTTTTTATACATGAAATTATAATAAAAGGGTTTATTTTTTATTGCACCTGCAATGTATTGCACCCCTACTATATCTTAAAATTTTATTTTCATGCGCACTTGTAAACCGTCA
>CAJVPU010001142.1:0-13829 GCA_910591775.1 Dentiscutata heterogama | reverse complement strand
TGTTTGACTAGATTTTTGTTTAGAGTATAGCTGTTTGTTTGTTTTGTATTATTCAAGTTTGGGTGGTCCTGAAGACCACTTTTGCAAAGTGGCGAAAAGAAGGCTTTTTGGTCCTTTTTGGAGTTTATTGCTTGTATCTTTTTGGGGTATTGCTCGTTTTTAAAAAGAACACCTCTTTTAAGTAGATGTAGAGGTGCTGGATAACTTTAATTAGGAGCTAAGTATCAGTTTACTTAGTAAAATCTTGAGATATTGTCGCGGGAAAGTTTTTTCTTCTTGTTCCTAATTTGGTTAAGTGATCTATGAGAAAAGTTAACTCGAGATTATCATCATTATTATTTTATAGTTATAAGTCTTAACAACACAATTACAATATAATTACAATGCAATTTAATTTAATATATTAAATTTGTATTATAAATATATTGTAACCATATTTTAATTAATTATATTATTATTGTATAGTTAAATATATTAAAATAATATTGCAATTATATTATAAAAATACTATAATAAAAAGGTGTGGTGACTTAGTAAAGTGGTGGAGTTGTTGCACCCCAGATAGCAGGTCTAGAGTTTAAATTCCATAGACAAAGCTTTCAAAAAATAGCTCTATAATATAGTTAATAGCTATCACCAGTTGGTTGGATCCTAATTTGTAATCTTGGTTACACTATTTAGAATATGAGCTTTAGTACAATAAATTTAAAAAACTAAAATAACTAAAATCTCATTTGGCAAGTCCCGAGTTGAAAGATAGCATGATCTTTAATAATGTTACAAGAAAACTGAATTTGAAACTAGAAACTAAGATTGAAAAATTAAACAACTAGGTCCTTAAGTAGGAGACACACTAGCCAAACTGCCAGATTATCAGAAAAAAAGAACATGTACTTTGAAAGTATATATCAAGAGAAGGGAGAGTATGAGGCACATAAAGCCTAGACAGACTAACTCTTCTAGGTTGCTAGCTAGAAGTAAGAGAGAGACCAATAAAGAATCCAAGAAAGAAAGAAAGTTTAAATATAGGTACTAGAGTTGTGTGAACCTTACAAAGGCAAGGAGTACATAATGAAAACTAATTAAGAAGGTTGTAGCTTAAGATATGAATCAAGTTACAGCAGTATTCTAAAAGATAGCTTGAGATATAAACTTAGTAATAGCAGATATTAATTAGAAAGGAAATTACTAAATATGCAGATAAAAATATATGTGGAACATGAACTACTCTGTTAGGTTTATTTCATGAATAGACTAGCCAATAGTTAGTAAGTTCTAAGGTAGGTATGAAATTTATAGGTATTGCAAAATCTACTAAATAGTAAGTAACATCTTGGTTAGATTAGGAATAGATAGTAGTTATAACTAGAGAGTTCAAATAAATATTCTCTATAGTTAGAGTGCAGATATAGCAGATAGTATAGAACCTTTGGGTAGACTACTTAAATTAGACACCAAAAGTACACATATGGTTTGATATACTCTTGTTGTAATTATAATTTGAAGTTAATAACTTAATAAAAAGTCTTGAGCCAGAAAGGTTACTTTAATACTTAAAAAAAAAAAAAACTGTAATAGATTAAATTAATTAGAATTAATAAGTTGTACAATAATAATAATAGTAAAATAATAATATAATAATAATATAAAAATTATATAAATTATAAATTATATTGTTTTAATATTGCCTTTTTGGTATGAATTCTAAATAAGCTATCACCAAAACCTGTTTAAAGTTTTAAGCAGTATAACAGAGTATATCTAGAACTAAATAGTAACTAGATAGTGCTAATTTTAAAGAATTAAACTATCTGTATTATAGAATAGAAAAAATTTTTCTGTCTAATATAGAATTTGTTTACTCAAAGTGCTTAGCAAGCTTGTTAAAGAATAATATATATATATATATATATATATATTTTAATATTAAAATTATATTATTTTAATATTTGTATAATTAAAAAAATTTATATTTTAGAGTTATTTAGATGCTTTAAACAACTATAAAAGTCTTTCAACAACTGCAAGAATTAAAGTGGATAAAGAAAAATTAAAAGCAAATAAAAAACAAACTAAAAAAAACTTTTGCATACAAAATATAAATTTTTTTATTTCTATTTTTTATTTTTTTTTATTGTATAAATTATAATTTTATATATACTTGCTTTTTTGCATTTTTATTTCTTAAAAAAAGAAAAAAGAATAAATAAGTTGCAGTGTAAGATTAAAATTAAAGACTCTGCTATTAAAAAGTATTGCCCAAGTTCTGTTAATAAAAAAATTAAAAACAAGATCTTGCTAAAGTAGTAATTGAACTAATTTATTATTCTGATCAGTATTAATTTTTCAATTAAAATTTACTGTGTGGATACTATACAATTTATAGATTTTTCTGTGCAGCAAATAAAAAAAAAAAAACATAAGAAGCTATTTGCAACTATATATACTATTTGCAAAATGCCAATTTTTCTGTATGATATTCACACATCTATTCAAAAAAAGTGTATACAAAATTTTGTTTCTGTGTGCTGCACACAGTCTGCACAGTGAAAAATTATTACTAATTTTGATAAACTATTTAAAACAGATATTGAACTTGTAATAAAAAAGCTTAATTGGTGATTCACGAGTTAACTAAAAAGTAATTATAGTGAAATAAGATACAAATTACTTATAGAAATTGAAGCTTTGCAAATATTATAAGCATAAATCTAAAACTTTTTTATACTAAATTAATCACTCTTCTAATTTAAGAAACTTTTGTAGAGTTTGTTGAAATATATCTAATGGTGGTAAATCATCTAAATTGGCCTAATAGATATCAAGATATCTTTAAAAAACCTTTTTTTAACTATATAAATTTCTTTATAAAACAATAGTATTGTTTTAAAGAAATTTATATAGTTAAAAAAAGGTTTTTTAAAGATATTTTGGCATCTACCAGGCTAATTTAGATGATATAATACCATTAAATATATCTCAACAAGCTCTACAAAAGTTTCTTAAGTTAGAAAATTGATTAACTTAGTATAAAAAAAAGTTTTAAATTTACATACACCATATTTACAAAGTTCTAATTTTTATAAGTAATCCACATTATATTTCACTATGATCACTTTCTAGTTGATTTGTGGATTACTAATTAATAATAATAAATATCTATATAAAGAAGATAAAAAAGTAGATAATAACTATATAATTAAAGCTTATACTTTATTATAAAGATTAAAAAAGATAATTTTTATATTTTATTTTAAATTTATTTCTTTTTGATAATATTTATATTAGACTAATTCTACTTTTTTTTTTAAATAATGCAAAAGAATTTTCCATAAAGCTAAAATATAGTATTAACAAACCAATTCAATAAAATAGTAAAATACCAATACTGTATAAAGATAACACTTGAAAAAATAATACTAAACTACTATTTAATGCTTTTTATTAGACAATTTCTTTATTTTATAACTATAATAACAGAAATATTTCTTTATTATAGTTCAATAGTAATAATTTAGAATCAAATAAAATTAACAATCCTAAATCTGATAGTTTGGTATCTAATAGCTATAAATCTAATAATAATATTGATTCAATAGTAATAATAATTTTAGATATAATATTACATTAATATACCATAATGCACTGATCAAAGTACCCAGGGTCTAATACAATCTAACTCAAAAAAAACTTATAAAGTACCTATGAGATACTGTGTATGACATCTTTTAAGTAATATGAATAACAATATAAAAATGAACTTCACGACGTGCATAAAATTTTTTAAACTTTAAATTTAAATACCAGTATTATGAACAGAGTAGCAAAATATTACTAGCTTACTTTGATCTGTGGGTCAAACCTAAAAAAAAAAAAAAAAATTACTGAATCCAAAGTACCTTTGCAAGATACTAGTACTAACTACTTTAAATCTTCAATAAACTTGGTTCTGAAGGTAACAAGGCATTAGTGGAAGCACTCTGCACTAACTCACCACCAGTAGTCACTAATAAGACTTGAGACAAACTCAATATTATACCAGTACAAACTATATACAAAAAATAGGATAGTTCATAGAAACTTTAAAGCTTGACATACTCACACAATGCAAAAAAAAAAAAAGAACATGGTCAGCACATAAAAAGTTGATGATAATTGCTTACTATGAAAAAGGACATAGTAAACGTTTAACTGCTGATGAATTTAAAATAGAGCCAAAGCAACTTTGGCAATAGATAAGCAAAAATCAGAACTAATGAAAGTTGCACCTTATATACAAAAACTATCAAATGAGGCCTATTCAAAGTATCCTAAGCTTGAAGCTGAATTAATTAAATAGTTTCAAGATGTTTAAGCTCAACAAAAAACTATAAGCTGCTTTATGATTCAAGCTAAAGCTCACACTCTATATGTTATATCTTGTTACCAAGAAAAATATGAGAGAATGCAAAGTAACAAATTTTTACAAAAATAGGTAGATGAATTTATGTCTAGGAATAATTTAGTAAACTGAAGTCAAACTACTGTTGCCCAACACCTCTCTGAGAGTTATATTAAGGATCAAAATGAGTTTTTGTCTATTGTGCTTTTTAAGTGATATAAACATAATTACCTTTTGTCTTTAATCAGTAATATAGACAAGACTGCCATGGCTTTTAGCATGCCAAGCACTACTACAATTAAAGAAAGAGGTACTAAGATTATATTAATTCTATCAACTGGGCATAAACGTTTGAATTTTACTGTTGTTTTGGCCTATATAGCCGATAACACTAAATTACCTCCTCTAATAATTTTTAAGTTAGTAAAAGTACTTCGTGAAGAATTTCTTAATGGCATTATTGTACATGCAAACTTGCAAGGATGGATGAATAAAAATAAGATGTTATGGTGAATATAAAAACTAAAAAATTTCTAATTATTGTATAAGTTGCTACATTTTTTATTATTATTTAATTAACTTGATATTTTTAGATGGGTAGAGAACATTTGGACTCAGCATGCACAATGTAAAAATAACCTACGTTTCTTGTTAATTCTGGATTTATTTGCTAGTTTTAAAACAGACTCTGTAAACGGTAGTTTTCTGAAAAAAATACTAACTGGGCTTTAATCCCTGGTAGTTTAACATCTCAATTATAACCTCTTGATATCTCTATGAACAAGTTTTTTAAATCAAAGGTAAAAAAAATCTATCATATATGAATAAAAATTAATCTAACTGGATTATGCGAACCAAGAGAAACTTATAATCATGCTTTTAATTATATTCTATATTTAGTTAGACATTTGTAAAAAATCTATTATTATAATAAATTTTCTATAGATAGCTAATTGTACACAGAATATAATTGAAAGCTCATTTTTCTTTGTAGCATTTATATGATTAAGTTTATTAATTAATCATTAATTTTTTTTTCTAATTAATTTCTTAATAGATGTGAAACTTTTATAACAAATGAATAGATGAAGGAATCAAAGACTACACTAAAACTAGAAAAATAAAACGACCTTCTTATCTTTTGGTTACTACTTGGGTAAAAGAGGCCTGGGAAGCTATCGATGTTAATATGATTAGAAAGTCCTTTAAATGTTGAAGAATCACTAATGTGATAGACAAAACAGAAAATGATCTAATTTTTGACTTTGCAAAAATTATGAACCAAACAAACCCAGAAAGAGAAATTGAAAGTCAAGAAGAATTGAATAATGGTGAAAATGATAATAATGATGATGGTAAAAATGATGATGAAAATGATGATGAAAATGATAGTAAAAATGATAGTAAAAATGATGGTAGAAGCAATGGCGGAAATGAAGAGAATGAAAGTGGGTTAGTTTTTGATAATTACTACGAAGAAGGTGAAGAAATAACAATCATTTAAAATTAGAACTAATAGAACTAAAAACCAGAAAATTATAAAAAAAATTGAAGTTTACTGATAGCTGTTTAATGCTAGATAGTTGTTTACACGAGCTTTAAATTTTAATATAGGATTTTAAGCAAAAAAAAAATTTTTTTGCTTAAACAATTAAATCTAATTGAATAAAATCAATTTTATATTTTGCTATACTTATATTTATCATCTAGAAAACAATATTTAATTATATAACTTATTATATTCTACTGCTTATATTTTAATTCAAACATCCTGGTTTATTAAAAGATCAGGTCCATTTTTGTAAACTATGCATTGTTTTGTTAATTCTATCAATATCAAATTTGTAACATTAAAAACTTTTTGTTCTGTCGAAATTTCATCATGATAACTCAAGACTATTAATAAAAACTTTTTAAGCAATTCTAAATTTGAATTGTATTACCATGAAAGTTAGTATAGATATAGTGTTCGTAATTACCAGGTAACTTATTCAAAAAAAATTTAAAGTCATAGACATTTTGCATAAAAATTTTTAAAACCTGGAATCTTAAATTTTAATTTGTTTGATTATTCTAGTGCTAGGGCAAATAAACATACCGGTAGTTATGTATAAGTAATAAACATATCAAAGTACTTGGGTCTTTTACAAAAAACCTACTTCGATAATTATAAAATATCTGGGTACTGTCCTTGGCAAAAAAAAAAAGTGCTATTCAAAGTACCTAGATACTTTAAGTGGGAGATACTCAAAATAGGGGATACTTTGGTCAGTGCACTACAGTAAATATTTAAAAGCTTATTTAAAATATTTAAAAGTTTATAAATTTTATTAATTTAGTATTTTTTAGATTTAATAATATTTTCTAAATCTAAACATAGTAATCTTATAACTAACAATTATATATATTTAAAGTATACTTATAAGAGTTGTAATATATATATTTATTAATTTTTATTATTTATTATTATTACAGAATCAATAATTCTAAACAAACAATTCCAGATTATTTAACTTTATATCAACTTCACATCTAACTTTATACCTAACTCTATGCCTAACTCTACACCTATTTCTATATCTATCTTTATGTTTAACTTTACTACTATATATAACTCTACTACTATATCCAATTCTATATCTAATATGTTTAACTTTATATCTAATATATCTAACTCTAAATCTAAATTCACATCAAAAAGCATTGCCAAAAAAACAAAACTTCTAAAAGCTTTTTTAAAGGTTTTTATTTTCAAAAAAATTATCCAAAAATTTTTCTAAAAAATCTTCCAAGAAATATAGTTATTTGAATGTTTCTATAATGCAAAACATCTATATTTAACAGTTATATGAATTATTTCAATTTTTTAAATGGCTATAACTTTTTATCTAAAAAGTTTAAAAAAAATTTGACTAGTAACTTTATAGAGCTAAATCAGCTCTATGTGTGTACTAAATTTCATTTCAAAATCTCATTACTGTAAAAAGTTTTAGTGATTTGAAAATTGAAATTTTATATATAAATTTACAAATTTATATATAAAATTTCAATTTTCAAATTGTTAAAACTTTTTACAGTGATGAGATTTTGAAATGAAATTTGGCACCCACGTAGAGCTGATGTAGCTCTATAAAGTTACTAGTCAAATTTTTTTTAAACTTCTTAGATAAAAAGTTATAGCCATTTAAAAATTGAACCACTTTGTATAACTATTGAGTATAGATATCTTGCACTATACTAGTAGTTTCAACTATATTAGTGACAAAGATAAAGAGTATAATAAGCAATGAGACAAGACAAATTTTATTTTTAGTAATTATATATAATTAATATTAGTGTAAATTTTAAATATATTATATATATAATTAGTATAAGTACAATTTTGTAATGCAAAACAAATGTATACATGTTACATATATCTTATAAAAGATAGATATACTAGCTAGCAGATATTCAAGCTAAACTTAATATTTGTCTAGTAGAAACTTATATATACAGTATATATACTGTATATACAAGGATAGAGTTAATACCTCAATCCGGATATATTTTTTATATCCGGATTTATCCGGTTTTATCATAGTATAAATCCGGATTTAAATTTAAATCCGGATTTATTTATATCCGGATTTAAAAACCTTATGTCACGTTATATCACATGACATAGAATATATCCGGATATATAAATCCGGATAGAGGTATTAACTCTATACAAGGATTAAATTGCTTAAAATTTTGTAGATGTTGTTAAATATAAAAGGTAAAAAATACGATATCAGCAGCAGATACCCAAGCCAAATCATCAAAAATCCATATAAACTTTAAATATCTAAGCAAAAATCTATATATTTAAAGCAGAAACATATATATATACATATGTATATATGTAGTATAAATTGGTTAAATTTTGTAAGTATCATTAAATATAATAAAAGTAAAATATGATATCGGCTAGCAGATACACAAGCTAAACTATCAAAAACCTATATAAAACTTTAAAATACTGAGCCGAAATCTATATATACAAGCTGAAACCTATATATATATGTATATATGTAGCATAAATTGCTTAAAATTTGTAATTATCATATAGATTAATGTCAATATATGTTAACCGATATCTTTTGTAGAAAGTCCATATATAGGTTGCTGAAATTTGCTGATATGTGCCAAGCTGATAGGTCACAGATACGCGCCAAGTATCAGTGAGCTATTGTATCGCGCGGTTTCTACTGGATTTCAGTGACCAATATGTGACCTATCGGCTAGCAGATAGGTTGCCAAAACTTTATTGTTGGACTAGTGTCACCTATATCAGCTTATTATTTAAGATATTCAAATAATCTCTTTTTGCTGTTGTCTCCTACTTCAGTCAGGAAATTTTTGAGAAAATAAATTTATTAATAAAAAAAAATAGTATACAGTAAAGATAAATTATATGCACGTGAATTGAGAATCCTGAATAGTAGATTTAGAGATTGGACTTATCTAAATTCGTGATTCACGAACGAATTAAGCTCAGGAGAGTACTCGAATCATTTGATTGAGTCAATTTATTCGAGTTTATTCAGATCATTTAAATACGATTTATAAAAGCAGATATGTACCAGACCCGGTCCCTAAAAAAAATCTAAATAGCAACGTTAGTTTTTTAATCATTTCAAAATTAGATTTTTAAAGAGCTGAGACTGTAATAAACTTAATATTTCGAAATCCAATTTTTCGTTACGATTTAAAAAAGCAAGCATATTTAATATATTTAACGTTAACAATTGCGTGACTATTTTAACTCGTGAACCATGATTCGAATCGTGATAAACCTGAATTATTTGAGTTACGAGCTGACAAGTTCAATCACTAGCTAGGTAGTATTCTTGTGTAATCCTTTTTATCCGCATAAGTAACTGCACAACGCTTTTGGCATGTTTGATATATAAAAACATAACGATAATATTGATGATATGTTATTACTGTATTCGTAAAGGATAAATGTTAGAAATTTTCTGGAGCAGTCACACGACCTTGATAAGTATGTATATATTTAGTAATAAACAAATTCAAATATCTTAAAAATTATACGTATTCAAAATATGGCAACATTATTTTTATCTTTCGAAACTCTTGTGCATACAAATTTTATAAACTTTGGTCCAGCATCACTTATCTCTCATTAAAGCAATAATTGTTTTCACCATTATGTAAACCATAAGATTTAATGATTATAAATTCGTTTACTATTGGAACTAGACCTGTACATTGAGAACATATACTTAATTATTTAGTTTATACAGAAATAAAGTAATTAGCAGATTTCAACACAAAATTGTATGAGAATTCTTGTTAAAGTTTTAGTTAATACTCGAGTTGGCAAAATTTCCTAACTTTGTCTCAATTATATGCCTTAAATATCAGATTACAGAACATGAGCTCTTTTTTGAAATAATCTATTAACGTAATCCATCTCTTTGCGATCGGCAATCCAGTTACGAACTTCTTTAGTAAGTCTTAAATTGCAACAGAGCCAGAGTTGTAATTTGTATGTGGGATAGATTTGATATTCAAATATCAGTTCGTTATTATTATTATTATTAATGTCTGTATTAGGAGATTAAAAGTAGAAACATAAAAAATATTATTAATTTATAAATATTTTACTACTATAAACAATGTAACTTGTATGATAAAAAACCTTCAATTCATAAACTGAAGATTTGTGATTACACCTGCTGTCGTTAACATATATGTGTAAACTATAGTGAAAACTGTAAGCAAAATTTAGAAGATCAATTAACTTCAAATAAATTTAATAATAAAGCATAAGCCTACCAATTCCTTCGTTTTTATCATTGTTGTTTCTATATTTGTATTTATTATAAAGAATAAAAATGATTAAGGATGATAGCTTTTTGTCTAGATCTTTTAAAAAAGCCATTATTGTTCATTAGTATTTATGGAGAGTATAAAAATTTTTTAATCTAAACGTACGGAATAGCAGAGAGTGTGTCTCTGACACATAAAAACTTATGTGTAGTACGTTCGTTATCTTAAAAATACAATTAAAAATTATCTATTTATTTATTTTTTTTATTCTTTTGCTATGTATGGGACAATTTCTTGAGCAGACTCTTTCTTTTTCTGCTATGGCATTTTAAATTTAGAAATAAAATTAATCTAAAATCATATAAATTTACTCACCAATTACTTTAAAAATTATACTTTGCCAATAAGATTTACCCAATTTGAATGATACTTCAATTTCATCTATTACAAAAAACTGATATTAATAGTGCATCAAATAGGCGCCTGGGCAGTGTACACCTGGAGTGGTTACCAGTCAAAACACAGACCTCATCTAAGACACAATATGTTATGGGTTGGTGTTGTTTGCCGCGATAATTACGAAAAGCTGAAGATATTAATTATTAACTAGACAATATACTCATTGTCTATTTCATTGTAATTTTTTTCTTATAGCGAATTTTCGTGCGGAGGTGGATTGCATGAGATTATATTCAAAATCGAAGAGAGTAAGGCTTCGTTGGTGGTACACGAGCTAGACCTGAATTTCATCCCCGAAATTTCAACTCTGCAAAATTTCAACCAATGTATGGATAAGAAGTCATGTATCATGGCTATTATAGAGATGAGAAATAGCATGAGATGAATTATTGAAAGGTGCCTTATCATTGGTAAACAAAAAATGTACCTTTCTTCATACAACTTTGAAAGTATTCTTATTTAATTTTGATCAAATGTTTTCAAGCACCTGCCAGGATAGAGAGAAATCACGACATGATTTGTTTGATGACTTTTAACCATATATTGAGGTAAATGGAATAACAAATAAGTTCTGCAACAAGATTTATTACAGTAGCTCCTAATAAAATTATGATAATTTTCAATACAACTTTTATCACTATCATCATATTAACAAGTAAGTCATGAGAATAAAAATCCGCGAAATAGCTCTTTCTAGAATTTGTTTTTTCAATAAAAAAAAAAAAAGGTTGCAATTTAGGTTGCTATTGTCTACTTTTAAGTTAAAAAAATTTCCAATCCTATATTGTATAAAGTCTCTTATTTACAGTTGGGAATTCCTCTTGAGATTTGTGGACCGATTCAGATAGAGCAAAAAATGGATGATTTCACTAGATAATATGTGTGAGCAAGCAATACAAGAAAACCATGAGCAGAAAAAAATAGAAAAGATGATACAGTAGCTTAGGATTAATATACAGTATGAGATCATATAAGATCATTTGATGGGATATCCGCGACGTGGCTGTGATACGATTTTGACTACAACTTTATTAATCAGACACCATATATGTGAAAGATATTATTTTATCTAATAAGAGAGTTCTGGAGTTAAATCTTTACCATAAACAACTGACCTTTTGACATTAATAAATAATATTACATTCATTAATTCTAACCATAATTTTTATACATGCATATATATACACTCTTGCATTCACCATCGAAGCTAAACCGGAATATACGTGCTTCGCTCCGCTGCCCGATGGTAATACTTGATACAAGAGAAGGATAAACTATTACGTATTTGACAATCAAATTTGGTGATGTAATCTTATCGTTACGTATCAGGTTATCGCTATTGATAAATTAAAATTCAGGTGACCAATATATAAAATACTACAGCTTAGCAAATTTGGAAAGCTTGTGCATTACGAAGATTGTCCACCATGCTTAGTGCAAATCATGACGATAAATGAAATCAGAAAAAATTGATCGTATGCCAAAAAAATTTTAGTTGCCTGGGCTCATCTACATGATGTACTGTGGCTCCCGTTTATTAAAACAACTTGATTTACTATTCTGTCTGTACCTTTCTTGTTTAGACAATGCTTGGGCTTCATTTTCGGGCATTTTTTTATTTGTATAAACCGAATTATGACACTGTTCACAATGTGAATCAATGTGAATCGTAAAAAATCGAAATTGGCATGCCGTCTATTACTACTGTATTTACTATTAATGTTAGTGAATAAACTGGTTTTACCACAAAAATCCTGAAAGACAGATTCCCAAAAGAACCTAATACCGACAAAGTTAGCCGGCATTAGTTATAATGTTGGGTATTATGTTCTTTCGGGAAAATGGTTTTCGGAATTTTAAGGTAGAACCGAATAAACTTCAGTTTTGAACAACTTTTATGATATCCAAAAGTGAAGAATACTTAGTGAAACGGCATATTATATAGTCGGTACATAAATTCCGAAACTTATAATTTGCACTTTTATTATTATGGTACGTACGTATGACAAGATCGTACGTAAAACAATGTCCTAGAATTTTTCTTGTACAGCATAGAATTTGTTTTCTTTTCTATTTTTATGTTTTTAATTAGTAAGAGTTTATTGAAATTCTCTTACAACTTTCTTCTTAATCAAGTTTTTTTTTATTCAGTAACTTGTTTACATAAATAACAATTTATAAATCATAATTTTATACTTTTTTTTTTTTTTTTACGATTAATCTAGATAACATAAAAGTCGAATAATGGAAGCAAATTCACTAGATAATTCATTTTCTAATTTAATAATGTACAAGAGGGATTCTCAACCATACAATCAAGATCCATACATTACTGGAGGTGGATTAGTGTATGGTATTCTATGTACATTTTCCCTCTTCTTAATGATCACACTCTCTATAATCTATGGACGTCTCGAATACAACCGACTCTTTGCTTATTTTTGCATATCAATGGTTACTTTATATATACCACATGTTCTTGGTGCATGGATATTCGGTGCTAATTTACGTCGTGCTTCTACTGCGTTCTGCTGGATTCAGGCATTATGGATAAATGCATCGGGTATTGCTGCAGGACTTTCAGTATTAATTTATTCTTATGAAATATATAGAAGAATAGTATGTCATACGACTGATGGAGAATGGAAACGGAGGAAATATTACACTGCAATATGTATTGTTTTTCCTTTGTTGGTTGGAGTTATTCCACCATTTTTGATTGCTGAAAGACCTGATGGGAATTGTAAGTTATTCTACATTAATTTTTTTAATGTGCTTATATTTTATATTTATTTTTTAGATTTACAAATTTTATTTTATGAATTAAAGGCACCAGGTCCTTATTTTTGTATGCTTTACGAACCATCAATACCTATGGCATTGGTCAGCGTTGAAGGTTGGAATACTTTAACGAGTATTTTCGGGATTTACTTTTCAAGTAAGTTCTTATTATCGATCTAACAATAATATCTGATCCAAGTTTTTCTCTTGAATCACAAAGACATTTATTTCCATGGTAAAAAGTGAGAACTGTAATTGAGGTTATCGCGCTTTCCTATACTTACGAAGAGTCCGATAAGACACCTCAACATCAATTAAACGTCGGGGCACAAGAATTTGATCACGATCTAAATTCTCCAGCTACGACGAATCCCCGTTTTTCAAATAT
>CAJVPU010001141.1:0-13830 GCA_910591775.1 Dentiscutata heterogama | reverse complement strand
AGATAATTGCTAAGATATTTAAGCTTAAAGTCAAGAAAACTTTTACTTAGAAAAAATTTGTTCCTTTTCTATTGACTCCCCTCCATATATTTAGCTTTATTATCGAGAAAAAGATTTGTTAAGATATTAGTCTTACCTGATTCACTTTTTCCTGTAACTATCATTCTAAAGGGCCATGTTGGACTAGCTAGATAAGATTGACAACAAGATACAACATGTTTATTAGCTTCATTCATATCCATAAGGAATAGTTTCATAGGAGGTATTTTTGAATTTTTTTGCATGGCAGATTGGAAATTCATAACTCTGTTTTCTATATACTGGATAAAAATTTTCTTTTTCCTGATAATTCACTTCACTTTGTTTGTTCATGGTCGGTTTAGACACATTAGTGCCCTCACTCTGTAAGTATATTCCAGAAAACAAACTACCAGAGGTGGTCATACTGTGGGTATAATCTGCCTTCAAGTTCAAAAAACAAGAAGATGGGGTTGGATGAAAAATATTCCTGTATATATACCAAATACAGTCAGACCTTCCTAAATGCAACCCCTCTAAATGCAACAGCTCTCTAAATGCATGATAAAAGACTAGCCTCATGATGAGATTTATAGATAAATACATGTTCTTTATTTTGCAATTGCACACTAATTGCCTGGCCCACTTATAAAAACCCCCTCCATAAATGCAACCACGTAATTATTGGCCAATCAAATTCATCATTTCTAGGCTACTAAAGCCATATTTATCACATGATAATAGTAACATTATGATTTTATTAGTGTTTTCTAATTGCAATCCTTTCTAAATACATGCTCTAGAGCTGGTCTCAACGACTTGTATTTAGGGAGGACTGACTATAATTAGTATTGTTATTATAACAAGAACAACAAGCTTAACAATAGGGAAAATCTGATACTTATAATTAACCAAAGCTTTGCCAGCACCTAATGTCACAACAGGTAATGCTTCAATCTCTCTTATTGATATATTATTATTTTTTATTTTAGATATAATATACTTTGGACTTATTTTGGAAAAAATGTTACTTCGTACCTGCTTATTATTTATCTGCTTCTTATTAGAGATTTCTGATTCTTTAGGCATATTATCATTTAAACTGGTTAAAGTTTGTTACTGTATTATCATGAAATAATGATCATGGGCATTAATTTAAAAATTGTATCCCCTAAAAATAGCATACTGGGTTTTGAAATAATGCCCATGCGTGTCTTGAAATAGCGCACACCATATGTAGTATACTATATAATCGAATAACAAAAGTTGGTAAAAAAACATTTTTAGTTTTTTAAACATTTTTTTATTGTTTAAATCTTTTTTAAAACATCGAAGCCTGAGATAAAATTTTGCTTTAATAAAAATATTGCTTTTTGATTAATTTTATTTTAAGCTAAGAAATTTTTTTTAAAAAAGATGCTATATCTTTTTGAATGAATTATTTGAAGAACCGGAATCTCATTTTTTGAGTTTTTAATAAATTATATATTTCTTGGAAGTCTCTTTTATGGTTTAATAAATGGCTTTTTAATTCATCAACTAAATCAACGCAGTCTTCGCAATAATTATATTTCTGGCAAAGCGTTGTTCGATCATATTTATCAGGTTTAGCAGCTTTTTAAAGTTTAAACGAACTTCTTTTGACAATGATCTTTTACGCAATCGAATCATAATTACATAATTATGTCATAATGTATTATAAACCATTTTTTAAGCAAAAATTAAAGTTTTTATGAGAATTTATTTCAAATCAGCTCACTTAATATCTAAAAAACTGAATGAACCCTTTACAGCTAAACAAATCTATGACTAATAAATATTCCGGGTTAGAAAAAAAAAAAAGAAGCAAAAATATGAAATATTAAATGAGTTCTCAAACTCTTTAGAGACAGAAAACAAGAATGGCAAACAATTAACGGCTTGAACTGTCCAATGCACATTACAAGAAGATAAAATCTGATTACTATACTGTGTACTATAGTAGAAATATTGAGATAAGTATAAATTTTAAATTAATAAATTAATTATTTTTCTTATTTAATCCCTTTTTTTCCAATTTAACAACTTACATTATTTTATTATTATTCTATCATTCTTTCATCATCATTCATTATATATTCATAATCCATTGTATTTTTATTATCAGTTTCATCAGTGGTATTTTCTTCATTGTCAGTTTGATTTTCCACATCCATCACGCTTTCATTTTCATCTTCTGGAAGCATATCCAATAACTCATTCATATTCAATTCATTTATCTAGTTTTCAGTGACAGCTTGAACAATTGCCTGAAGACATTGAGACATTTTATCATTTTTACTACCATCTGGATTAAGCATAAGTCCAGCTGCTTCGAAAGACCTAACTAAAATATTAGAACTAATCCCCTTCCAGGTTTTAGACACCCATTCACAGACAAGTTCGTATGAGGCTTTTTTACAATTTCTATTTTTAGTAAGTACTTTTTTTCCTTCATCAATCCAGTGTTCCCATCTTTGTCTTACTCCATTTTTAAATGGCTTGTTAATCGAAACATCTGGTGGTTGTAAAACACTAGTTGTTTCTCCAGGTATTTCTAAAAGATCTAGCCCCTCTGCTTTAAATGCTTTTTTACATCATCACAGACATGACTTCGATGATTATCAATGAATATAATACCTTTACTTTTAAAAAAACCATTTGGTCTTGAT
This sequence comes from Dentiscutata heterogama, assembly GCA_910591775.1. Lineage (NCBI taxonomy): Eukaryota > Fungi > Glomeromycota > Glomeromycetes > Diversisporales > Gigasporaceae > Dentiscutata > Dentiscutata heterogama. The sequence goes on along the minus strand of CAJVPU010001141.1, from coordinate 11,122 downwards.
CGAATAGCTTGTGGTATATAGGTAGAAATCATTAGATCACCTTTCATATTTGTATGAGGTGCTGCTACGACAATGATATCTCGTGGAAATATGCCTCTGGGCTTTTTTTTAAATTTAAATATCACCATAGGTGGAAGTTTTACTCCAGAAGCTGTATAACCCAAAACTACAGTAAAATATAATTTATCACTTTCTGTAGTCTTGATTGGTACTTCACGAACACCTTGAAAATCTATTGTCGAGTTTCGAGGCATGTTGAACCACATAGGTGTTTTATCAAAAGAGATAATAAATTGTTTTTCAATAACATTTGTTTTTTCACATGAAACTTCAAGAAAGTCTCTAATAACTAAAGGCATATTTTCAGGAAATTTTTGCGCAATTTGTGTTTGGGTACATTCCACCAAACCATGTTGTTTTCTAAAATGATCACACCAGCTACGTGAAAATTTGGCATCCCTAATATCTAGGGTCTTTCCTAACTCCTTTGCCTTTTTTCTAATTATAGACATTGTAATCGCAAGTTTTTCTTCTCTCTTTTTTTTTAATATAATCTACCAATTCTTTTTCTAATCCAGGATACATTGCTTTTCGACCACGACCACTAAGGACACGTGTTTGATCTATATTTATATTTTTATTTTCTTTAAGAGCCTCAAGCTTTGACTTTTGTTGTCTCCATTCTTGAACCCATCTTCAGTCAACTTTGTAAAATATTGATGCATGACGATTAGACGTTTCTTCCATATAAGTGATTACATCAAGTTTAAACGTGATAGTATAACTGCGATTTTTGTAAGTGTGATCTATTTTGTTAAATGAAGTAAAAATTGTACACAAAACAAAAAAAATAAGATAAAATTTAAATATATACCGTGATCGTGTAGTACAAAAAATCTCTTGATAAAAAAAAAAATCTAATGAATACTTCATATTTATTCTTTTTAGCTTTAATTGCTTCAAGAATAACTATCGTCAAACATTCAATTAGCGCTACCTTTATCCTAGCAAATTTCTGATAATAAATTGTTATGGTCATTCTTTTTAATTTTTTTTTAATACTGGAATATAATATGTGAATGTTTTATATTTGATTTTTTTAACCTTAATGATAATTCATGCTAAAGTTATAACAATGATTAGGATTTTTTATACTAGTAGATTTTTGATGATAAATGAATGTTTTATTCACATTCTTTTTTATACTGTATAAAGTTAGAACTATAATGTCTTATAGTATTGCGTAATGATGCCAAAGAACAAAGAAAAATAAGGACATAAATTTGTAAGCAATACTTTATATATATGTGGGTTTTAAAAAATAAATAATTTGCTTTTTAGGACCTATTCAGCAGTTCATGTATTTATATACAAATTTAGGGACAGCAAGCCTTTATTTAGTTTAGTGAATTATGTATCAAATGATATAAAAGCTACTAAACTAAATAAAGGCTTGCTGTTCCTAATTTGTATATAATACATAAATCGCTAAATAGACTCTAAATAGGCCCTTACTATCACTATGTAGAAGTTCAACAATAAGTTAATTGTTCCTCTATATATATACAATATATATATATATATATATATTTATATTTATATATATTAAGGTTTAGATTTTTAGTGCCAATACAGGATAACTACTTGTTTATACTTACGATTGATATAATTTTAGAAAATTATTTGTCGCTAAATTATGTACTTCTCTATTTAAAGAGATAGAGGTTTTTTGATTTTCTGATAAATATTTATATACGGCACATGGGCACTATTTTGAACATCTTATATATATATATGTATAAAATCGGGTTACCTCAAAATAGTACACATGCACGCACTCAAAATAGCGCACAGGTGATCAAAACACTGTGCAGGTGTGCATTATTTTGTGGTAATACAGTAAGTCAAAGATTCTTGAAAATCTCTATCAACTTGACTATTCTCTGTCTTAGGCTTATGTACAAAATATTTTGCAAGAGATAAAAAGTTCAGATCCTTTGGCGGAGACTATATAACTAATATATTATCATTATTTTTTTCATCTGTCTTACCTCCAATCTTGATATAATCTATTGCAAGGCAATAGCTCTTTGAGTCTAGTTTCTAAGAAGCATAACTCTGAATTTTTTTCAGCCAAATTATTTTTTATTAGTTCTAATTTGCCATTTTTTAAAGTTAACATATTCTTCATACACTCTAATTCACTATTTTTTGAAGCTAGATTAGAATTTAAGGCAGATAATTCAACTCTAAGATAATCAATCTCAGATTCTTTCATAGATGAGTCCTTCTGAGTTGAAGATAGTCTCATCTCTAATGCTTTTATCTTAGACTAGAGAGCCTTTATCTCTTTTAGTTTTGTATGAATCTTGTCTTTATATTCATTAAGAGAAATATCCTTGTGAGTAATCTGGAATGTTAGAGTATCTAACTCTGAGTGCAATCGCTTAACCTCATCTATAAGTTGGTGAATATGCTTGGAAAGTTTCTCTTTATCTTTATTAGATTAATTTAGATTCTGTTATATACACTTATTGTCTTTATCCAAGACAGAGTATTTATTAGCAAGTTGATTGCCACACTCTATAGCAATTTCTCGATTTTGATTTGCACAAGCAAGCTAATTTTCAAGTTCTGTTCGGCTGAGTAGGTATCGATTAGATGGAATACTCCCAAGTTTATTGCCAGATACCAAAGCTATCTTAGCATTTTTCTCATTTAGCGTATACAGATTTGCTATATAAATTTACTTGAAGGTAGATATATTTTTTTTTCTTAGTAATTTTCTAAAATAGCATCAGAAATTTTTTGGCAAAAGTGGTTGGTGTAAATTATTCATATATATATTTTTTTTTTTGAATGTGGAGAAAGGGAACCAGAATCAAACCAATATTAAACTAATAATAAATTAGTTTAAAACAAATATGATATTTAAACTATATACATCTCAACCCTATTTGGATCATAGTTATAGCAAGCTACATGATAAAAAAAATAATTTTTTTTTATATTTCAAACTAATATCAAACCAATATTAGACCAATACCAAATAGGTTGCGAATAAATTTTTTACAAGTTTTTTATTGGTATTATATAAATTTATTATTAACAAATTATAAGTAAAAAACTATCAACTTGTACTCGTAAATTTCTTAGATCAGATGCTACCCACTTGTCACCTGAAGCCATTGAAGAAATCAGAAATGCTCAGAATAATATTCCAAATACTCGACATATTATGTATAAAAAACATCATATAGAAGCAACAACATATCAAAAAATTATTGATAATCAAAGGCCTTCTGAACCAACTGAGGAGTGGTGTAAAATCTTAGAATCTGTTAGCATCTCTGATCAGATTTTAGAAAATAACCAGGAATCTTTACAGCTAGTAAGTACTATCGTAAATTCTCGAAATAATGGGCATGGGTGTTATTTTGAATTTTGGTCTGAATTAAACTTAATTTGAGCCAAAATTCAAAATAACGCCCATGCCTACTATTTCGAAAATTTACAGTAAGCATGATACCTCTTCTATTAATATACAAGAAGATAAGGTCATTCATATAGAGCATCCTGGAGATGATAAAGATGGTACAAATTCTTTGAATATAGTAACTAGTAAAAGAAAAGATAAGATTAGTTGAAAACAAAAGATTAGTATGAAGCCAAAAGGTGAATCTTCTCTAATAGAAAAAAATAGAATAACTAATTTTTCCAAAGATGATACATCTAGACGGGAATCTGATCTTGAAAAATTAATGAAAAATACTAAAAGATTAGCTTCTATTCTTCCATCATTGTCTCAGTAAGTTGAAAACATCTTTTTACAAGAACCTTACCTGCATTTAAAGCCATATCAAGCCACTCTTCAGTTTTTATGAGTCACTTTTCAAGCTCTTTGCATTTTTTTTAAATTATTCTTACTAGTCAGACTAGAGGAAATTTGGGCTAAATCATTTAGAAAGATTTCTGAGAAACTACCTTTTGCTCCTCTTTTGGCAGATCCTTCGCTACTAGGGCCTTGCTAAAAGTTGGGATAGTGTAAGTCTTTCTATGTAACTTCATTTGGAATTAATTTTTATTTGGATCAAGAATATCTTGAACTTTTCTAATCCATGTCATACCTAAACAAAGCATTAGTTCAGGCTCACCATTATCAATATATGCAAAATTCCCTGAAACTGTAACTATTTTTCTTGCCTTATCTTTTATAGAGATTGGAACATCCATAATCCATCTCAATGATTCAGTAATATATTTCAAATTGTCACTCTTTATAGCAAAATCAGATTGTTTATCATTTTCTCACTCAGACATTTTGATGGTTGCATCATTAATAGTACTAAATTCACTATTTGGATCTAAAAAACTATTAGAGATCGTTAAATCATTTATATTGCTATGCAGATATTATATTGATAAGAACTACTTATTGGTTTCTTCCTGAACTTTATGAGACTGGTTAGATTTACATATTCTTTGCATTGTTAGTAATAACAAATTCATTAGTTAATTATAAGTTTTTGGTATCATATCTTTTATAGTAAGTGCGCTTTGTGTATTAATATGTGACTTATTATCTACTAGTAATATCTGTTTTTTTTTTTCTAACTAAAATGAAGCATCTCATATATTATCTTCCTTATTATATCCAACTTTACCATCTTCAATATCATCTGAATCGAGAGATACATATTGGGATTGGGAAGGTATTAGAGAAAAAAAGTATCAATATGTTGAATTTGATTTAGCTACAGGTTTTTTGGATTAATTATCAAGTATTATCTTTCCAAATTGAGATGTTATTTGACCGATTTCATCTACTTTTGATTCTATTCTATTTATTCTTACAGATTGGTTTTGTTGCTAAGGGCGAGGTCTTTGAAAAGGTTTTATAGAATAATTTCTTCTATACTAAATATACCTAAATTATTTAAGATTTGTGATAAGCAATAATTTCCTATACCTTTTTCTGTTTGTAATGAAGATAGTGGATCTCTTGGCTGTCTAACTGGTTTAACAGTTTGAAGAGCAGTTTGCTTAGCCATTTGAGATTCTAATTCTGTAACTTTCTTTACTAATATCTGGTTTTCAGTTTTTTGTTGTGCTAGTGCATTCTGGATTGCTTTTTGTATATCTTCTAAAGAAATTTCTTGCTATTAAGGAGCTGGGATAACTAGTGGTAAAGAATAGAATACTGGATTTATATTAGATAAGGCTTGGACTTAATTGGCAATTTGACTTGATTCCTCTAGAATCCTTTCACTCAAATTTTGCCCATGCTCTAGCCACATATTTTTTAGTTCAGTGAAAAATGCATTAATGCTTGCAGGATTAACAATTCTCATCCAAGTATAAAAATCGCCTGTTAAATGACTTTTAAAAAATTCCAAAACTTGTGCATCATTGTCTGCTACTCCTAATAATAGTAGTCGAATTCTGGCTTCATAGGTATCAGGAGTATCATAGGGCTAATATCTTTCTTGAGTCAATCTTTAAATAGCCAATTGTTGATTTTTAACAGTTTTTTGCTGATATTTTGCTCTCATCCAAGCCTGTAATGTATCTGGAGAATTTATAGCTAGATTTCCTACTACAAGATTATTATTTGCTAGTACTGGAATATATTTTTCACCCATTATAGATTTTAAAATATTATACTTAACCGTATTGTCAAAATCTTCTGCATTTGCATTCTCAAGAACCATCATATGCCCTTCAAGATATGTCTATGATTGAATAACTTTATTCAAGTAATCATCAGGTGGTTCTTGGCCCATATAAGGTAGAAATTTTGCAAGAGCAGGAGCTATTAATTTTAATACCGGTAAATGTCTAGCATCAGCCATGTTTATTTGATTGGTGGATTATTATGAAGCATCAAAATTTGTTGATTTAAAATTAAAATATTTTGGTGCTCTGTATGAGTCTTATTTTTTTATTTCTTATATTGTTTATATAACCTATCTCGATTATATTTTAACAAACCTCTATTAGCTCTGTATTATTGTAGGTGGTAGGCATTTTGTTGATATAAGATTTGTAAGGCAAATTTTTCCTGTAGTAATACACCAATATGGGTTCGCTTTCCTGTTATATTGTCTAACATTCTCTTTACTTGATTTTGAGCATTAGTTCACAATTGCTAAAGATCAAGCAATACTTGATCTCGCTCCTGCCTATATGTATCTCAGTCCCATTATACGTTTACCAGATTTTGTTGTAGGTTAGTGTATTTACATCAGATTGATCTTGTTGATCTTGTAATTTGATTTGTTAAAACAGTTCTACATATTGCTGTATTATTTAGGGATTGGTCTATAGCATCAGCTAACTCGGCTATTTTGTCCATATATAAATTTTGACCAAAATTATAAATATCTAAAGAATTTTCATCAGAGTTAGATTCGTTTTCATTAAAATTCCATGCTTGTGCATTTTGTAAAGCCTCTCGGGTATTTATAAATTCTAATTTATCTCAATATTTCAATAATACTAATGCAAAATTTTGACAAAGAAGGTCTGTAATACAGTTTTTTTGTTGGGTTATTTTGTTAATCCTATTTATTTGATTAGTTCTTACCATATTTATTTCTTGTTTAAGCCATTCATTTTCATCCACTAATCTGGTTATATAATCTTGTGCTTTGGGGGTATTGCCTGCAGATTTAAATATCTCCCGTATTCAGTTTTTTAATTTTGTCTCTCGTTTATCGAATTCTGATATTAATCTATTTTTATTAGAAATTTCTTTGTCTTTCCTTTTATTTTCTTCCTTGAGTTGGTAAACTATTCTTTTTAATTTTGAAATTTCTTCTATTAATTCTTCTTTCTCTTGTGTAGAGAGTTCAATAGTATTATTTAACTCTTCTTCAAGAAATCGTATTCTCTCTTCTCGTATATCTATAACCCTTTTTAAAGTATATCGATGTTGTTCAAAATTCCTATTTGATTCTGCTAATTGTGATACTACCTCATAGAGTTCTTGGTTAGATTGTTGTAACTTCTTCATGTTTTTTATTACTATAATAAAACAAAGGAATAAAGAAACCTGTAATTTATATTGACCTACAGAGAGCCTATGATTTGGATAGGGAAATTGTTAAAGCTAAAAGAATAGAATAGCCTATAATAAATATTAGTTCTCAGAGAGCTCGTGATTTGAATAGAGAGATTGTTTTGCAGAAATTATATTACCAACCTGAAGATTATTACCAAAATGCTAAAAGATTACAAAATGCTTATATAAAGGCCAGATACAACTTTCCACTTGCTACAATAAAAAAATAGCTTGAGTCTCAGAAGATGCATCAAATTTATCACCCTTCACCAAAGAATACACCTTATACTAGTTATTCTAGAATCTTAAAATCTAATTGTGTCCATCAGTGTGATTTAATTGAGATACTATATGATGAAGATGAGTATACAAATTTATTGAATGAAAATAATGAAATATTTTATTATATATTATTAGTTATAGATTGTGTGAGTAGATATAAAGATTTTGTTTTTTTAACATTAAAAAGCAGATCAGAAATTGCTGATGCATTTAGAAATATTTATAAAAATCCTAATAATCACCTTATATATTCTTGATTGTTGCAATGTGATGAAAGACATGAATTTATGAGGAGTGTAACTTTATTAATAGGTAAGCATAATGTTAAAATTAGAAGAATCAAGTTTCACTTCAGATATACAAGTCTAGCAATAGTTGATCATTATGCTGAACTTTTTACTTTAAGAGTTTTTAAGAATCAATATACAATAGAATTTCTCTTACTTACTGGTAAATGCTGTAGAGAATGTGAACGATTTGCAAGAAGAATTGTTGATAATATGAATGTTACCCCAACTTGGTTAATTGGGATGAGCCCTAATAGTACTATAAAACTTGAAAGAGTTTATTCCAAGCTATCAACAAAGTATTATCGTCCAGTAGGTGCTGATGAGCCACAGTTACCAAAAGGAACTATAGTTCAATTTTTACTTGCTTCTGGTAAATAAGAAAATGATCCCTTTGAATAATGAAGAATAACAGATCCAATATGGTCTCCTAGCCTGCATAAGATCTGGAGAATTGTTGTTGGAAAGAACCCTCCTATGTCTGTTTTATATTACTTAGAAGAGTCGGGACCTCAATGTTCCTTTATAAGAGAACAATTAATACATATTGAGGAAGAATCTATGTTACCTTCTAGGTGGGTACTGGAAAATAACCGAATGCATATAAGGCGCACCTTATAAAAGTTTTTAAATCTACTACACAGTAGGGTATTGTAATAAGGATTATTTCTTCTCTATAACATAATGCTCTTTTTTTCCAATCATGTCAAATTTGTACATCTAGATTTATCTGACTTTGTGGGTGAAAAAAAGACACAATTTGGTAATATTAATTACCACTATATTCGAAAGCCAAACCTAACTCTTTATTATATCTATCTAGATATAAATTCTCTAAAAATTTAGATTTTCAAAATAGAAATTTTTTATGCAATAATTCTTCAAATATATATCGACATGTCCTTTCAAATATATAAGAACAACTATTGCACTACCTATAATTTTGTTTTATATCTCTATAGGATGCTTCTCATCGATGCTGGTTTTTACAAACCCATAAATAAATATTAGGGTTTGATCTAACTTTAGCCAAGCATTGTCCTTCTTTTGGCATAGGTAAGGGCTTTAGTATTAATCTTATTATAATCTTGCATTTTTATAATATGATCAAAGTCATATGATTTTTCAGATTTTTTTCTAATATATTTAATATAAGAAAGCAGAATATAAAAACTTTATAATAAAAATATCACAAAGTACTATATAACTGCCAGAAAATAACAGCGGAGCTGGTGCTAAAGCACATATATTCTCATTGATTAAATTGAATTCCAAGATGAGACCTAATCTTAAGGCTTTGCCTCTTCTAATAGGAGAGATAGAAGCAATAAGACCTAGTCTCAAGGCTTTGCCTCTTCCTGTCATAGCAAGTAGTTTAATGTTACCGCTATCAGTATATATTTTTCTTATCTTGCTAATTATTGCAGTTATGTGGTTTGTTATATTGAGACACACATGGAATATAGGTAAAAAAAGTAATCAGTTGCAGGATATATGAGTTGGATAACTAAGACTATTGATTTGAACTTGGGTATTATTTATATATAAAAAAATATTATTAATAATGTTTAAATATTGCTAATATTGGGGAATATATTCAATACTTAACAATATAGAATAGTACAGCTAATCAATTCAAGGCTTTGATATATTTCATAAGTCATTTTTTAGCTTCTTTTTGAGAATATACGTCAATTTGCTTTTCTGAATCTTTAAGTTGCATAATCTTATACAAAGAGGGTGGTTGATATCTATCATTATCATTAAAGAAACATGTACATAATCCAACTGTTTTTTCTAAATAATAATTGAAATTTATCTTTATATTAAATTCTTTTGCAATATCTGGAAACTCCATATAGTTAGCATTTCTACGCAGTATTAACTGACTATTTTCATCACAATATCATTCACCTTTCACAACCACATAACTAAAGTGCTTACCTAAATCAGAAATCTTGTTTTCATAATTTTCTTTCATCTGTTTCATGAAGTGCTAAATACATTTATTATCTTTATTGGGTTTCCATGTAGCCATCGCAACAAATTAGTTAAAATCCCATTGCTTTTCATTAGCTTCTCTAAGAGTATTTTTGACAATTTGATAGATTGTGCGTGTATTATCAATATTCATTGCCTCCCTCATAATTTTCTTTTCAACGAATCTGAAAAGCTCTGTTTGACCTTGCTTTACAGTATCAATACCTTTAGTAAATAGCTTTTTTGGCTTGAAATTTACTATTTTTTTATATGCAACTTTAAAGTATTTCTTTTTACCGGTAAAACATACAGAGAACAATACTTCTTCATATGCCATCTTTAGATAAGAAGTACCATTTTTTATTCTAAGATAAGTATTTACTTTGTTATGAAATTCATCCATCATCTTCATAGTAATTTTTACCTTTTCACTCCAATATGTCTCTTTGGGAAGCTTGTTTTTATTATAATCTCTATTATATTTTTTATAATACTTATCTAGGCAGGTAAGATATAAAGATTCAGTATCACCATACTTAATTCTGAAGCCTTTTACTATAATGAATCTAGCAACAAGACCAATATTGTATTGTCCTGCTGAAGTAATTCCTCTAGCTAATTCATGAAGAAAGAATAGAGAGTTATTATTACCCATCTTACTATAAAATATATTCATATACACCTTCAAAGCGAATTGTTTTGAGTTTAAGCAATTATAATCAAAGCATAGGGAATTATGTTTTGATTTTAAAGCATTCGGTACAATTTTACCCTTCCCTTCTATAGTACTTATAAGCTTTTCAAGACGCTTTTTCTCTTTATATAGTAGAGTAAACTTTGATTTTAGATCTACTCATTTATTAAACAAATTCTCTAGAATAATAGGATATTATCCTTTTTTTCTCAGAACAATTGCTATGACAGATGGCCCAGGCATAAAAAATATACCCATTAAATGGAAATTTAATCTCATATAGTTCAATTCCTCTTCCATGTATATTATTAGCCTCTTCATAGTTTAATATTAATTTTTTAGGTGAAAGATTGTAAGCCATGATAAGGCTGGAATATAATGAGGTAAAATCAAGACCTGAAATAGGATGCTTATTCTCAATACCTTTTATTAGAGGAAAAACATATGCTCCTGGATAATTATCCTTTTCTTTATCTTTATAGCAAATTGTACTAAATAACATATTGCGTTTGGTGGCATAAGCACCCAGAAGATTCCTTACCTTCATTCCATTTGCATGATAATGTGTATTAAATAAAGATACATAAGCTATAAAGGCAATTTCTTTATAATCATTAATTATATTGCATTTAACTGTGAGTTCTTGGCAATGCAATGCATCTATAATACAATAGTTTGCTACCTCATGTATATTTCTAGCAGTTATAATAGAAAAGCATTCTTTTACCTCAGAATAGTTTGTTAAAAGGCATATCGGTCTTACTCTTGAGCCCACATAATTTTAAGTAGAACTTAAGTGAACTTTCTTTTTCTACT